>JACRUU010000011.1:21419558-21527058 GCA_030449085.1 Kryptopterus vitreolus
TGAAGATTTTGGCGGGAGAAAATCCCTTTGTCTGTGTTCAGGGTCATCTCCACGCCTTAGGGCTGGTCCAGAGAATTGATACTATTTTGGATTAAGAATATCTTAGGCTAATATGGTGACTACAAATGGTCACATGACGTATATCATTGTATTGGGGATGATTAATGGATCATTTTGACACCAAAAGTCACATAGATCGGGCATGTGGAAGCGGAGAAAGATAGAGATAGTTAATTCAGAGTATTGCGCACTTAATAACACCTTAATTGGTGAATTAAAGATTGAATCATAGTTAGTATTAAAGAGTAAGACAAGTAGTAGTAGAACAGGGATAGTTTGGAAATATGTAGGAACTATTCATTACCGAGGCAGTCATCCTATCCTGAGAATTGAGCACAAAACTACTATTCTGTAGGACATGAGGAAGAACTATTATCTCGGAACAAAGTATCTATAAAACAATGTGGTTCATGGACATGATAAAGACAGTACATGGAACCCAGTTATATGATAGACATTATGATATACATATACATTTGTATATAGTTTGCACACATGTGTATCCGCATATATTCTTATGTCTATACTATGTATATATATATATATATATATATGTATATATATTGATACATCCCATGAGCGCATGGAATCGGATGTGTCCGGGTTCAGGGCGAGTGTGTCCCTTAATTTCTTAAGGGGGGGGTGTGTGTTCAGACAGGCATCCCTGTCTTCCCTTTTATGGCTCCCAGTGTCTCTGGCCATTGAAGACAGATTTTATGGCCTTTCTGGGTTTTTCCCCCATCTCTAGACAGACAGGCACCAGGGCCATCTGTTGGATTAAAACAAAAGGGCTCTCTGTGGTAATTAGTGAGATAGGGTCATGAGTGACCCTAGGGGGTCAGGGTGGTCGTAAATGGGTAACATGCGCTGCTGGCCTCTGAGTGAACCAGCACAATAATTAAGAAATTAATATTCTTAATTTTGATGTCCAGCCGCTACATTGGCGTTCACATGAAGGTCAAATTATTGCGCCACTGCACTGTTGAATATTTTAATTCCAGATGCACATGGTTTTGAAAATCAAGGCACAGGGATATTGGTCTCCATATTTACATGCTATGGTGGAAGAGTTTCTATCCGGTTGTGAGATATGTGCGAAAAATAATGTCAAGGAAAGGAACAGCGACGCCTATAGGCCATATACCAGTTCCTGAAAGCCCATTTAAACACTTGGTGATGGTTTATGTGGACATGATAAAGCGAGTTCAAGGTAAAAGGTATATGCTTGTGATCACTTGATAGGTTTAGTAGGTGGGTAGAAGCTGTAACCATCCTGCAGATGAGGGGTCAGGAACAGTTATCAAATTTCTCACACGGGAAGTAATACCGAGGTTTGGGATCCCATCTGAGATAAGCAACACATTTAACCTCGCATGAAATGCTTACAGGTCGACCCATTCCTGTACCATATTGCAGAGGTCCCTACAAAGGGCCAAGGGTTTGAAAACTAACTGTCTAGCAATCTATGGCAGGAAAAAGCAAGGAACCTTGTGTGGAAGAAGACACCTGGAAAGTAAGCAGGTCTAGAGGGTGTTCAAATGGAATGAAAGGAGGGAAGTTGTAGCAGCCACTGGGTCCATAACTTACATTTGAATCAAAAGAGTCCCTAAAGATCAAGGGATCAAGGGGGGACTTTGCAGACAGACAGAACGGAAGGAGGAGAGGAGTTCCTGGTATTAGAGGCAATGTGGTGGAAAGTAAGCTGGGAAAGGAAAGATTATAGTCTGGTTAGTACACCAGCACACATCGCCAACCAGACTTTCCCACAATTACCTTTCTCAGACTTTAACTAAACCCAATGATGCTTTGGTAAGTCCAGTAGATGAACAACATTCAAATATAGAACAGGATCAGAGTGAACAACATGGACGTGTTAATGATGAGACTAGTAATTTAGTAAGGGATGATGGTTCAAGTTCTTTATGGGATACAGCTACACATAATGAGTGGTATAAATGGGCAGCATTTACAGCAAGAGGGGTGGGTATGAATAACTGCCTATTATGCTCCAAATCACCTTTGAATAAGGTAACAGTAGTACCAAATCCACATGATTATATAAAGTGTGCTCAGTTCACTAAGAACTTTTGTCATTTAGATAAATCATACCTACCATACTGTTCTGCAGAATGTTTAGCATTTTTAGGTAATTCCCTGTATGCCAATAATTTTGTTAGAGCCCATTTTGGTGATTGGTGTAGACATTCGGATATGAATAAAGACATAAAAATACAACAAACTAAAGTAGAGATTCCAATATGGTATAGCATAGACTACACCATGTAGTATGAGTGTTTTAATAAACCTGATGGCACTCATGATGTAGGGAACTTTACTGGTAATTGTGCCACTATTTGGTATTTAGATAAGAAATCTGCCTGGGAATCAGATACGTCTCTTAGGGCACCAATAACATCTGGCTCAAGGGTTAAGGAAAGGGAAAAAAGTAGTCTTAGAAAATTGTGTGAATCAGACTATCATACCACCATCAATAGAGATATATAGAGACCAAACTATAGTAGTAGCTGATTTCTTTTGGGTTTGTGGGCAAGAGCGCCTTTTGGCTTCTTTACCCTTAGGGTGGAAAGGAACATGTACAAGAGTAAGACTACGTCAGGAGGTTAACATCATACAGTGGGAAGAACATAAGGAAGCGGGATAAAAGAGCTTACGAACCAGATCCTAGTGTATACTTGGATGCAATTGGTCAACCTAGGGGTATACCAAATGAATTTAAGGCAAGAGATGAAATTAAGTCAGGATTTGAAGCAATACTTATATGGATTACTCCAAACAAAAATGCGGAATGGATTAATTATATTTACTATAACCAGCAAAGATTTATCAATTATACAGATGATGCTTTAACTGCATTAGGTGAACAATTAGTTGCAACAAGTACAATGACATGGCAAAATAGACAGGCTCTTGAGTGGTTGTTAGCAGATAAAGGGGGGTGTATGTGTACTGTTTGGTGACCAATGTTGTACATATATCCCGAATAATACAGCTCCTGATGGTACATTCTCTAGGGCTATGCAGAAATTAAAAAAATCTAAGGATGGAAACTGCAACTAATGCTGGAAGAGATGATAAAATGTGGGACTGGCTAGATTTAAAGATGGGAGATTGGGGAGCATGGGTTGCTAAATTGGAGATGCTTTTGGGATTTACAGTGTTAATAGGAGGATTGTTGTTCTGTTGTGTGCTCCCTATACTTAAAGTCCTTAGGTTATCAAAGCCACTGTTCGACAAATGGAAGTATTGAGATGGCAGGATGAGAAGATGCCTTTGAAAAATAGCGTGGACGTTTACTGTTCTGAGCTTGTGACTGATCGCAGATTTCAGAGGATTCAAGCACTTTGGATGAGGATGATTAAAAGAGAGCACCTATTCTTTCGTTGGAAGGAAGCTCTCTATGCTGTTGTGACATCTCTGGAGCTGATGACGACGTGTGTGCTGTATCAAGAATGTTCCAGTTGTTGTTGACTTTTGATCTGTGTTTTTATGCTTATTCATTTATTGATGAATTTTATCTTCATATTTAGATTACATATGCAGAAATGTTGTATCAAAAATATGCTCATGTTATGCCACTGTACGAGTATAGTGTTCTGATAGTTATGGAGATGGTGTCTTTTACTCCTTTCTAGTCGAGAGTGGAAGGAGAAGTTTGGCCGAGTCTCCGCTAGAGTGCGGATGCATATTTTGGTTGTTGCTAAATGCTTAGTGATTTAATTTAGTCACTAGACTATGAGAAGGGCCGAAATATGGGTTTGCACTCTAGATAGTATGATTTTGGGGCTTTTTAGCTCCAAGAGGGGGAAATGTGGAAGAATACAGTTAATCAAATATATGTATGCAATGTGTGCATGTGGCTTCCATTAAAATCTTTCTCTTTGTGTGTTGTGCGTAAAGGAATGTGCCATATATGAAATATTATAGTTTCTTTATGTGTGTGTGTGTGTGTGTGTGGTGTGTGTATAACATTACTACTGGCCATACCATATGTATAAGGTGGGACCCCAAATTATAAACAGATGTTGGGTGTGCAATGC
Organism: Kryptopterus vitreolus; assembly: GCA_030449085.1. Classification (NCBI taxonomy): domain Eukaryota; kingdom Metazoa; phylum Chordata; class Actinopteri; order Siluriformes; family Siluridae; genus Kryptopterus; species Kryptopterus vitreolus. The sequence continues at coordinate 21,423,677 of JACRUU010000011.1, forward strand.
AAGCCTGGAGGAATGGGTTTACATAGCAAATGGATGGAGATCCAGGGTATATATAATGCTAAACAGGACACATAGAATTCAGTTGCTTTGCAAACCAGCTCCGGCTCTTATTGCTTGATAATGAAGGCCGGTATCTTCTGGAAGCAAAACCTGTGACTCTGTGTCATTTCTACAACAGCTTCAGCCATGCATGTGTCGACAAAAATGTGTTTCTCAGAAACTGGTAATGCTTTTCCGAAAACGAGAGCTGCGTAGAACGCAGAGAAAGTGCTTTTCTAAAGAATCATTAAATCGCGCCTGTTGGAGGCACTTGACCCAAACCGATTCGCATGTATTATATGAAATGGGGTAGGGCACATCATGTTTTGACAAAAATATGACATTTTTCATAAAAATATGAAAGTTATGATAAAAATATGATTTTTCATATTCATAATCCGAAAATTATGAAAAAATGTCAAAAAACTGAAAAGTATGATCAATCGAAAAACATCTGGAAAGTGATTTTCTATCATCAATCGAAAACCTACAAAAGAACATGTCTTTGGTCTTAAGCCGTGCATGTGTCAACAAAAAGGTGCTTCTCAGATGCTGATAACGCTTTTCGCAAACGAGAGCTGCGTAGGACGCAGGAAAAGTGCTTTTCTAAAAAATCGAAAAGTGGGGTAGGACACATCATGTTTTGACAACAATATGACATTTTTCATAAAAATATGAAAGCTGTGATAAAAATATGACTTCATATTCATAACTAAAAGGATGGAAAAATGTCAAAAACTGAAAAGTATGATCGAAAAACATCTTTAAAGTGCTTTTTCATCAAATACCTACAAATAGAACATTCTAAGTTCAGCCGGACAGGGGTCGAGAAAAAGGTGCTTTTAATGCGTTCAAAATGCTTTTCAGCAAGAGAGAGCTGCGTAGGACGCAACGAAAGTACTTTTCTAACGAATCATTGAATCGCGCATGCTGGAGGCACTTGAAACAAACCGATTCGCATATATTCGATGAAAGTTGGTGCAAGGACACACACGTCATGTTTTGACAAAAATATGACATTTTTCATAAAAATATGAAAGTTATGATGATAAAAATATGATTTTTCATATTCAAAACCCAAATGATGAAAAAATTTCAAAAAAATGAAAAGTATGATCGAAAAACCATCTGGAAAGTGATTTTTCATCAAAAAACCTACAAAAAGAACATTCTTAGGTTCAACCGTGACATGGGTCGATAAAAACGTGCTTTTCAAGAGCTCAAAATGCTTTTCAGCAAGCGAGAGCTGCGTAGGACGCAGGGAAAGTGCTTTTCTAACGAATCATTGAATCACGTGGGCTGGAGTCACTTGACCCCAACCGATTCTCATGTATTCGATGAAGTGGGGTAGGACACATCATGTTTTGACAAAAATATGACATTTTTCATAAAAATATGAAAGTTATGATAAAAATATGATTTTTCATATTAATAACCAAAATGATGAAAAAAATGTCAAAAACTGAAAAGTATGATCGAAAAACATCTGGAAAGTGAATTTTTCATCGAAAAACCTACAAAAAGAACATCTTTAGGCTTCAGCCGTGCATGTGTCGACAAAAAAGGTGCTTCTAAGACGCTGATAATGCTTTTCCGCAAACGAGAGCTGCGTAGGACGCAGAGAAAGTGTTTTTCTAAAGAATCATTGAATCGCGCGTGTTGGAGGCACTTGACCCAAACCGATTTGCATGTATTCGATGGAATGGTGTAGGACACATCATGTTTTGACAAAAATATGACATTTTTCATAAAAATGTGAAAGTTATGATAAAAATATGATTTTTCCTATTCATCAAGAAAATTATGAAAAAACTTTCAAAAACTGAAAAGTATGTTCGAAAAATCGAAAAACATCTGGAAAGTGATTTTTTCATCAAATCGAAAACCTACAAAAAGAAGATCTTTTAGGCATCAGCCGTGCATGTGTCGAGAAAAAGCTGCTTTTCGAATTCGCTCAAAATGCTTTTCATCAAGCGAGACCTGCATAGCACGCAGGGAAAATGCTTTTCTAACGAACCATTGAATCGCGCAGGTTGGAGGCAATTGACCCCAACCGACTCGTACGTATTCGATGAAGTGGGGTAGAACACATCATGTTTTGACAAAAATATGACATTTTTCATAAAAATATGAAAGCTTATGATAAAAATATGATTTTTCATATTCATAACCTAAAATGATGAAAAAATGTCAAAAAAAAAAAAAAACTGAGAAAGTATGATCGAAAAACATCTGGAAAGTGATTTTTTTCATCAAAAACCTACAAATAGAACATTCTAAGAAAAGGGTGATTTTCATGCGCTCAAAATGCTTTTCCTCAAGCGAGAGCTGCGTAGGACGCACGTGAAGTGCTTTTCTAACAAATCATTGACTCCCGCTTGCTGGAGACACTTGAACCAAACCGATTCGCATGTATTCGATGAAATGGGGTAGGACACATCAAGTTTTGACAAAAATATCACATTTTTCATAAAAAATATGAAGGTTATGATAAAAATATTAATAATATAATATATTCATATATAATAATATTCATATCCAAAATGATGAAAAAATGTCAAAAAATGAAAAGTATGATCAAAAAAGCATCTGGAAAGTGAATTTTTCATCGAAAACCTACAAAAAGAACATCTTGGCATCAACCGTGCATGTGTCGACAAAAAGGTGCTTCTCAGAAGTTGAAATTGCTTTTCCGCAAACGAGAGCTGCGTAGGACGCAGGGAAAGTGCTTTTCTAACAACAAGTGGGGTAGGACACATCATGTTTTGACAAAAATATGACATTTTTCATAAAAATATGAAAGCTGTGATAAAAATATGATTTTTAAAAATATGATTTTTCATATTCATAACCGAAAATGATGAAAAAATGTCAAAAACTGAAAAGTATGATCGAAAAACATCTGGAAAGTGATTTTTCATCGAAAACCTACAACAAGAACATCTTGGCTTCATCCGTGCATGTGTAGACAAAAAAGTGCTTCTCATACGCTGATAATGTTTTTCCGCAAACGAGAGCTGCGTAGGACGCAGGGAAAGTGTTTTTGTAACGAATCATTGAATCGTGCGTGCTGGAGGCACTTGACCCAAACAGATTCGCATGTACTTCGATGAAAAATAAAGTGGGGTAGGACACATCGTGTTTTGACAAAAATATGATAATTTTCATAAAAATATGAAAGTTATGATAAAAATAAGATTTTTCATATTCATAACTAAAATGATGAAAAAATATTTCAAAAACTGAAAAGTATGATCGAAAAACATCTGGAAAGTGATTTTTCATCAAAAACCTTACAAATAGAACATTCTAGATTCAGCCGTGCGTGTGTCGACAAAAAGGTGCTTTTCATGCGCTCAAAATGCTCTTCAGCAAGCGAGAGCTGCGTAGGATGCAGGGAAAGTGCTTTTCTAACGAATCATTGAATCTTGCGTGCTGGAGGCACTTGACCCAAACCGATTTGTATGTATTCGATCAATTGGGATAGGACACATCATGTTTTGACAAAAACATGACATCTTTCATAAAAATATGAAAGTTATGATAAAAATATGATTTTTCATATTCATATCCAAAATGGTGAAAAAATGTAAAAACCTGAAAAGTATGATCGAAAAACATGTGGAAAGTGATGTTTCATCAAAAACCTTCAAATAGAACATTCTAGGTTCAGCCGTGCATGGGTTGAGAAAACGGTGCTTTTCATGCGCTCAAAATGCTTTTCCGCAAGCGAGAGCTGCATAGGTAAAATATGAAAGTTATGATAAAAATATGATTTTTCCATATTTCATAACCAAAATGAATGAAAAAATGTAAAAAACTGAAAAGTATGATCGAAAAATATCTGGAAAGTGATTTTTCATCAAAAACCTACAAATAGAACATTGTAGGTTCAGCCGTGCATGGGTTGAGAAAAAGGCGCTTTTCATGCGCTCCAAAATGCTTTTCCGGAAGCGCGAGCTGCGTAAGTAGTAAATATCGTGCATGTTCAGTCAGATTTTAAGTGATTTACGACCGGTTATGTCAAGAATTATGACCCCGTCCCTTGTGCCTGGACTGGTGTTTATGAGTGAGTGTTAACTGACCTTCTGAAAGTCATCTAGTTTTTTCTCAGGCACTAGCAAGATGTAATAATGGTGAAGCAATGGTAATGTTCAAAGTGTGGTGGGAAAGTTAAAATCTTTCTGTTTGTGTGTGTGTGTGATGATTACCCAAAGAGATTCGGTTAAGTGGCCATTAGAATGTGTGTCATGAGATATATGTTGTTAATGTTTATCTCGTATTGGTAGACAGACTATGTCCTTGTGTGTGGTCTGTGTGTTTGAGGTGTATGGATAGTAGGTGTGTGTGTATGTGTGTGTGTGTGTGTGTGTCTGGGAGAATCAACTGGTATTGTTCAAAAGGGGGTTAAGACCTTTCTGTTTGTCTGTGAAGAGATTCTGTTGAGTGCCATCAGAATCTGTCACAAGAGCCATGTCGTTAATGTTTCTCGTATTGGAAGACACTAAGTCCTTGTGTGGGGGGTCTCTGTGTTTGAGGTGTGTGGATGGTAAGTGTGTGTCTGTTTGAGGTGTGAGATATCAAGTTGTTCAAATAAGTTTTAAAGAAAAGACTGACAAAAACATCCTCTGCATCACGAGAACGAAGTTGATAATGTTTCTCGTAGTGGAAAACAGACTATTGTCTTGTTGTGGGGGTGTTAGGTGAGTGTGTGTGTGTGTGTGTGTGTGTGTGTGTGTGTGTGTGTGTTTGTTTTGATCAGCATGGAATTTGTTCTTTAAAAAAGAGTGTACCCAATGCTAGGCCATTTTATCAGAGTCGGTCAAGGCAGCTTCTGTGTAAGACTCCTTCATTCTACGTGGGTTCTTCTTCATTCTCAATCATCATATTCAGCATTTTTCAAGACAAGATGGCTGATTATTGTAATGGTGAGTCTCTGTTTTTGTTATTATTATTGTTTAGTTATATTAAGGATATTTTATTTCATAAGTTTTTCACGGTTGACATGCTATCTAATACAGGATCTTTAACGCTCCAGGTTCCATGTATGATGTAGATTTGTCTGAAATTGTTGAAGATCTCAAGTTTCTGAACCAGGGTTATGGTAGGTAGTGACCAGACGTAAACGATGTACCTAGCTGTGTGTGTGTGTGTGTGTGTAAACGATGTGTTTACCTGTTTTATTTCTGGAGTGATTGTCTGATATAGTCGTGGGATGCGTGTGTATTTTCTCAGGGATCTAACGACATACGTGGTGTGGGGTGTGTGTGGTGTGGGTGTGGTGTGTGTGTGATGTGGAGCAGAAACAGCCGAAACAATAACATCTGACGTGGACATTGATTCTGAAGCATTGCCTTCAAACCAGGAGGAATTCAGACAAGAATTACAACCTGTTACGGACAACCAGCACATTGTCGAACTGATAAAGGACGGATTCAAGACCATCGAGGAGCGTATTAATTGTATAGAGAGACGATTGGATTCTATCGAGAGCAAGCAGGAGGAGTGTCGCTGTACTACATCTGCTGAGCAGCTAAAACTGTCAATTGGGATTAAACAAACCATAGCGACTCTGCGTTTACATGGTAGCTCGATCCAACAAATTACCACGACCAATGGTCTGACAACAGAACTGTTAAAAGAGATTGTACATATGTTTAAAAAGAAACAAGGGGTGAGTTGGGAAAAAAAAAACATATACTTTTGTGTGTGTGTGTGTGTGTGTGTGTGTGTGTGTTTACGTGTGTATGTGTATTAGCTTTGCGTTTAGGTATAATGATGACTGTGCAACACCCACTCTTCAACAGCTCGGTAATACAGAAACACTGCTCGATTTAATTAATACAATGGAAGAGGTGAATAGTTTGGAGTCCATGACCGATACATTGATAGATTTATTAAACACAGCCAGATCAATGTCTAATGAGCAATTCAGTAATCCAGAACAATGTAGAAACACAGAAACAATGGTCGGTTTAATTAAGATGTTGGATAAGATGAATAGACCTGAATCCAAAACCGACACCTTGATAGATTTATTAAATTTTGTGAGATCAAATGATCAAATTTATTAAATTTTGTGAGATGCCTGATTAACAACATGAACCAAATTTAGATTTTAAACAAATTGGTAATACAATACAAACTGGAGAATTGTTAGAACCGTCTCCAGAACTAAATTCTAATTTTAACCAATTTGACACTTCTCAACAGTCAGGATATGGTTCAGACAATCTGTCTCAGTCCACGCTAAATCAATCTGTATCCAACATGGGTCTGACGTGGTGAAATAGAATCTCTAGTTTATGGTGGTGATATGCAGTTACACAGTAGTCCCCCGAAGTCGATTCAACGGTTTGCAAATTCATAGACTTCTAAATCTGAGGGAGATATGTTCTACAGATTTAGCGGCCTACACAACATTTATACATAACAAACTTTCTGAAATTGTATCCTTATCCAGATTATTAGGTGGGGAGGGTAGCATAATCAGTATAACTTTGAGGAGTCCGAGTTTGACATCCGATGTTAACACACTTTTGTCAGCTAATGATGAACAAGCTCAAGAGCATTTTGTAAACGAACTTAAAAAAATAAAAAATAATGCAGAGCAACAAAAATGTACAGTTTGACGAGAGATTGGATTTAAGAGTGTCTATAGCGAGAAGTAGAAATGGTGGTGCTTATAGAAAGTTACGTGATCTCGCAATAATGAAGTGATTAGTAAAAACAGGCTTAATCTGTTTTGCCCTATAAACATCTCAAATAATCTATGCTTCACAATCTGCTTGGCACACTTTCTAAACCTACAGAATCCAGACACAGAGCTGGAAACGGTCGCATCATCATTGCAGAAGTCAGCTGGGTTTAACAATCAACACAAGATAGCATTTAACAACATCAGTCGGTTTGAACACATGTTGAATATTAAAATAGTAGTCTTCTATAGATCAAATATGGGGGTATTGGAATGTATACAAACACGGACAAGCCACATCCTAAAACCGTTTTTTGTACTTGCATGATGGTCATTATTTTATGCATGATGGTCATTATTTTATGATTAAAAAATTACCCGCATTTATAGGTACACCGTACGTATGCATGTATTGCTATAAAGGGTTTACCAGCAGGCTTGATCACAGGTGTCGGTATGTCTGCGATGTATGCAACGCACCTGAATGCCATAAGCAACCCAAAAAAAGAACAAACACTGCAGTGACTGCCTGTGGTACTGTAGGTCTGACTATTGTTTTGAGATGTATAAAAAACCACCTCCAGGTCTGCAGCACGCTCAGGGCTATGACACTAAATACTGTCCGAAATGTAACAGGCGTTACCACGTCAGCGGTCCCAATCCAAAACCACACAGATGCTGCTGATCGTTGTCTCCACTGTAGGGAGAGTCTGGTTCCTGATGGTGTGCATCAGTGTTTTATTCAACCGGTTAAGAAGGAGAAGCCAAATAAACGCTACATCTTTTTATGATTTTGAGACACGTTATGAAAATGGTAGACACGTTGCCAATTTTGTGTGTTCACATTTGATGGTGTGGAATTTACTGCTGAGGGGACGGATTGTGTCGATCGTCTCGTTGAAAACTTCAGATGTCCTTGCTATTGTAATTATACATGGATTGCACATAATGTATCCGGTTTTGATAATTTCATACTTTTGGAATACTTTACCATGATGGGAATCCACCAAAAATTACAATGCAAGGCTGTCGTATAATCTTGATGTATGATCCAGCTTTTAAGCATAGGTTTATCGACAGCTATTCATTCATACCCATGCGGCTCGCAAAGACACCCGCTGCATTTAATCTGGTTAATGCTGAGAAAGGGTATTTTAATTTTTTTATTTTTTAACCGTGTTGAAAATGACACTTATCTAGGTCCATACTCTGACAAGAAATTCTATGAGTACTAGACGATGTCGAGCAAAAAGAGGGCGGCGTTTGACTCATGGTACAGTACCGTATCTGACAAACTGTTTAAAATTTTTTTTAAAAGAATTGGCAAAGTATGGTAGAAACGATGTAGTGTTACTGCGGGAGGTTTGTATAAAGTACAGGAAAGAATTCATCTCATGTACCGAAGTGGACCGGTTTAATTATACAACACTGGCTGCAACATGTATGGCTGTGTATAAAACCCACTACATCCCTAAAAAGACAGTATCTCTGTCACGTAACAAAGCGTACATAAACCAACACAAGACCTACTGAACATCTCAATCTAATGGCTTGAATATGTATGAAAAACACGTTGCATACATGTTCAACATGCATTAAACCATGGTGAAGCGTCGTTCGGTAAATACTATGTCGACGGGTTCTATAACGATGGCCATGTGAAAAAAGCATTTGAATTTCTTGGTTGTTTTTACCACGGATGCGATCGATGTTATAAATCCAGTGATTTAAATCCGTTATCAAAAGTCCCTTATGGCGTTCTCTGAAGAGAGGTGGATGATAAGATTGAGATTTTGGAGCGTGCTTACGGTCTAGAGGTCGAGACAATGTGGGAGTGTGACTGGGCTCATGCTAAACAGAACGATGATGATGTGATGGTTTTCATGTCCACATACAGACAACCAGAAAGGTTAAAACCACGGGATGCTCTATTCGGTGGCCGCACTAATGCTCTCAAACTGTACCATAAAGTTGCTGAGGGTGAGAAAATCAGGTATATAGACTTCACCTCACTTTGTCCTTACTGTCAGTCACGAACAAACTACCCTATTGGTTATTTTGAAATAATCTTCAAAGATTTTCAAAACCTCAAAGATTATTATGGGATTGTCAAGGCTACAGTATTACCACCACAAATGCTGCTTCACCCGGTATACCCATATAGGACAGGTGGAAAATTAATGTTTCCACTCTGTAGGACGTGTGCTGAACAGCAGAACCAGACTCATCAGTGCACACACACTGATGAGGGAAAGGTCCATTCATGGAAGCTGGGTTAGTATTGAATTGTTAAAAGCCGTTGAGAAGGGATATGTTGTGACAGAGATTGCTGAGGTATGGCATTTTCCCCAACGATCTGACACATTGTTTTGCGATTATGTTAAAACCTTTTTGAAGTTTAAGCAGGAGAGTTCAGGATACCCCAAAGACGTCGTAACCGATGCCGACAAAGAATCTTATGTTAAAGATTACTTTGAGAAAGAGGGAATTCTACTGAATCGGGACAAGATTGAGCACAACCCTGCACGTAGGTCTATCAATAAATTCATTCTAAATTCACTTTGGGTTCAGTTCTCCCTTCGTAAACAGTGTAGCGGCTGGACATCAAAATTGAGAATATTAATTTCTTAATCATTGTGCTGGTTCACTCAGAGGCCGGCAGTTCATGTTACCCATTTACGACCACCCTGACCCCCTAGGGTCACTCATGACCCTAATCTCACTAATTACTACAGAGAGCCCTTTGTTTTAATCCAACAGATGGCCCTAGTGCCTATCTGTCTAGAGATTGGGAAAAACCCAGAGAGGCCATAAAATCTGTATTTAATGGCGATCCTCACAAAAGCTAACCATGCTATCTTCAAACCATCGAAAGATCTGATGGGGGCTTTCTTACTGCCAGAGACACTGGGAGCCATATTGTAAGGAAAGACAGGGATGCCTGTCTGAACCCCCCCCCCCCCCCTTAAGGAATTTAGTGGACACACTCGCCCTGAACCCGGACACATCCGATTCCATGCGCTCATGGGATGTATCAATATATATAACAATATATATATATATATATATATATATATATATATATATATATATATATACATATATATAGTATAGACATAAGAATATATGCGGATACACATGTGTGCAAACTATATAAAAATGTATATGTATATCATAATGTCTATCATATAACTGGGTTCCATGTACTGTCTTTATCATGTCCATGAACCACATTGTTTTATAGATACTTTGTTCCGAGATAATAGTTCTTCCTCATGTCCTACAGAATAGTAGTTTTGTGCTCAATTCTCAGGATAGGATGACTGCCTCGGTAATGAATAGTTCCTACATATTTCCAAACTATCCCTGTTCTACTACTACTTGTCTTACTCTTTAATACTAACTATGATTCAATCTTTAATTCACCAATTAAGGTGTTATTAAGTGCGCAATACTCTGAATTAACTATCTCTATCTTTCTCCGCTTCCATATGCCCGATCTATGTGACTTTTGGTGTCAAAATGATCCATTAATCATCCCCTAATACAATGATATACGTCACGTGACCATTTGTAGTCACCATATTAGCCTAAGATATTCTTAATTCAAAATAGTATTAATTCTCTGGACCAGCCCTAAGGCGTGGAGATGAGCCTGAACCACAGACAAAGGGATTTTCTCCCGCCAAAATCTTCAGGCTCCTATTGGCCATCCTGTCTAAGTTAGGTGTAACTCCACAGGGCAATAAAAGGCCTGGTCACCCATCTATCGAGGCTCAGATTCTTCTCCAAGACCGTTACTTTCTTCTGAGACTCTAACAGCAATTCCAATCAAGCACTCTGCTTGCACCAGATAAGGACTTTGATCTTCAGCAGAAGCTCTTTCTCTTGCTCTAACAACTCGGAATCTCCAAGGCGTCCTAAGTTTGACTTCAGGAATTTGGTCATCAAACCAATGCAAGTACCTTTTTACTAATAGTTGAAGAAACATAATTTTAAGCTGAAACCCCTTTTAAGGTGAATATTAATTCTTGGATGATTCTCACATGGTGTAGCTAACTTGATTTGGAATTCGCCTGTTTTAACTGGTCATTTACTATTTCTTCTGATATCTCTCTCCTCCTTTAATTTCTAATTACCTTTTTCTATTTCTCCTTTCACTCTCCATTCTTCCTAGGCATTCTTATTCTCACTCTCTTTCGCTAGCATCTACTTTGTGGTATTATTCGTGTGTATGTATGTTGTAGTTTAGTTGGTGTTATATGTTTCACAATTATTAAATGTATTTTATTCACAAGTAAGTCTCTCCTGTGTCCTGCTCATGATCTCGAAGTCACTGAGTGTTGATCTTGCTACATGCTCAAATATTTTATAAAGGTACTCTTCTAAGGCCTGGAAGATAACCTTTTTCCAGAATTGGTAAATAGTTATATTGTCTGTCCGGCGGACGAACAGATCAAGTAATTGTATTATTGATTCTGCGGATCTTAATTATTAACCCAATTTGAATATTTATCGTTAATTATAACTTTGTTGTAATTATATTTTAAATATTCAAATTCAAGCTAATTTCGTTACATATTATGGTGGAGGATGCGGGCAACGTTCAAACTTTGTTTCATGAGCATAATCAGAGGTAATTTACCGGTGAATGTACATTTGTGTGTGCACACGTGGATGAACAGTCTACTTGCCCCGAGCATTTAGCCACTGTTAAAGGAATGAAAAGAACTTTTATTTTAGTCGGAGGTGTATTGTTACTGCAGTTGTAATATTAAAATCGTCCAGTGGAAGGAGAAATCTCTTCACTGTGCATTTTAATATTTCTTTTGAAAATTGCCTGTTGGAACGAAGAGTCCTTCAGTGTATTTGTAAAGGCCTTATTTACCCCTAGCTCTGAAGTAATTGCATGGTCCAATTTCATTCAACTAGATGGGTCTCTCCCTTAGGTTATACCATTAGACTAGCTACCTAATGCACGCCTAGTACAGATCTAATCGCGAAGACGGCAAGCTAGCTGTTGATTGATATGTAATTGGGAGTTGAAATCTTGATCAAGTAGATAAAACTGGTTTAACAAAGTGTTGTAATTTGGTTGCGGTGAGCAGAATCCCGCCCATTCCAGTTGATTTAGGCAAGGGAGAATCCCCGCCTCGTATGAGCTCTATATTCGCATTGTGCGTGTATCGCCTGTAGGCAGTAGAAGTAGAAGTAGAAGTAAAAGTAGGAACAAAGGAAGTAAGAAAAATACATCTCGTTTGTGTTCGCGGCACAGGCGCTAAGAGTTCGTTTGGGCCCCACCCAAACGCATTAAAATTCGAGTCGCAAGACGTCGGATTAAGAATTATAACCCTCTAGGCCAAACTAGAGTGCATTACCGTCAAGTAACACTAGGGGCCGTGTAAGTGTGTAACGCTTCACCTAAACCCCCACTAACTACAAACCTCAGTGTGTAAAGACTCACTGACTCCCCCTGGTGGGCATGCCCTGCTAGGGCATTTCCCTTTCTTATCCTTTCCCCTGTGATGTGACTTCCTTTCCTTCCCTTCCTTTGCTAGTCACCAGTTTGAATTTTTTTTTTGGGTAGTTCGATTGTTTCTGTTTATCAAAATTCAATCACTTGTTCCACTGACCCAGTGATTTTATTTTGTCTTACCTCATTTTTGTTATCACAATTAACATCATCCTAGTTCAGTACAATTGCTAATTAATAGTTAAATCATAACTAATTAATAGCAATCATTACTTTTATTATTCTGTTTGTTCTTTATTTTAATCAACTTTAGTTTTAATTAATTTTTGTTTAATTCAATTTCTCTCCCTAATTCGGCCCCTTATCCTTACTGTAATATTATTTTACGTCACTCCATCTTGACGGAGTTATTTTATTTGAATCGAAACTATCTCATTATTTTTATCTTTGATCCTCAATCTTTTTCAGTCCTCTCCCCCTCACATTTCCTCACACTAATTTGAACTTTTCTCCAAAACAGTTTGGGATTTTCAATTCAAATTAGGTGTTTAAGGTTTTTAAGAATTCAGGTTTAAACCTTTAGGGCACTCCTGTTGTGTTTACTCCCTCAGTGAACGACAGTTGAATCCGTTGTATGTCACAGCAACCGGAGCCACCTGTCCCACTGTATCTTTTGCTGGTTGAAGTTGAACTCAATAATTATTTTCCTGATACTACTAATCCGGTGTCGATTAGTCTAGTTGCTTACAATTTTAAGATTTTCAGGTTTGCTGCTGCTGTGCAAGCAAGGCCCACCCTCTGAGTTCAACACCAACAGCAAACCCTTCTGTTTGTCTTCTTACAAAAATAATTTTGTTGTTACCTTTAAGGTCTAACGCATTAAACACTAACTACCTTAGGCCTGTCCTATCTGATTCAAGTAATCAGTGAGGTTTCCGCACTTTCACCCTATTTTTTGTGTCTGTCCGGAAGCCTAACCTGTGAGAATCTTCCACGAAAGAGTTAGTGTTTTCAAACAAATTTGCGTGATTCGAAAACATTTAGATAAGCATTACAGGTCTAACCTAGTTATCACGACCTGTCTGAACCTTTAAATTTAACTGTATTTATTACTGTTATTATCGCTCGTACAAGCAAGAACTTGCATTGGTCCTCGCACTGCTCTCTCTCTTCATCAGTGAGCCAGCATGTCTCATTCTGCAAGCCCCGTCGAACACTGGGAGGAACTGGGGGACTGGTTGGAATGCCATGACCAGGACCATCTTGCCTGGAAAAGTGAATGACCTCGAACAACTAAGCCCTGAGCAGCTGGATGACAACCTTAGTGCTTTAATGACCTGTGATCCCACGCAAGACTACAGCAACAAGGAACTTGCCAAGACTCTTGGATTACTGGCGCACAATCTTCGCATCCAGGCTAAGCGGGGCGAAGTAAGCATCTCCCGTCTGGAACAAGAACTGGCGGCACTAAAGATCGAAACTGAGGAGGCTCAGGAAAAGCTGGAAATAGCTCACCAGGAGTTGGAGCAGGCGACAACCCAGGCATCACTTCAACCTCCGGTGGCAGGTGATCAGGACCCGGCGCTCCAAGAGGAAGTGGAGAAGCTCAAAAGGGCCTTGACCGAGCTCCATGAGGACACAGTACGACGAGAACAACAGGAAAAGAACAGCAGGCAGGAGCTCACAGAGAAGTTAATAATGGCCAATGACTTGTTGGCAAGAGCAGACGCGAAACTAAAGGACAGAGACGCCAGGGTTGCAGCCTGTGAGGGCCATCTGCTGAGCGCCTGGGCTGAAATCAGTGCCCTGTCCCACCAAAGAGACTGTTTGCAGAACTAAATTGACAAGGCTCACGGGGAGCTTAAACATGCATATAACTCTGATCGAGAAGGGCCCACCACAGATTTTACTTCAACCCCAAAGAGCGTCAACCTTTTGGCCCAAGAATTCCCAGGACCTAAGGGGGGTGAAGCACCTACTGTTCAAGACCTCACCTGGCAGTGTGGATCAAGCCCCTAACTACAGAAACGGGGTGGGAAGCTCGTCAAGAAATCCTGTCTCCTAATCACAGTGTGGCTCCGAGGGAACTAGACAAACTAGCCAGGAACATCCCTGTTTTCACACCAAACCCAGCAGGCAGCCACGACGTGCATGCATACCTGCAGGACATTGACTTCCATTTGAAAACCTTGCCGAAGGTGACCATGAGAGACAAGCTCTACCTTCTTAGGGTCACCTCCAACCGCGAGGTGCGTAGTTTTCTCGACCGGCAACCAGAAAAGGTCACCTCCAACTACGAACTACTTCAGCAGGCCTTGATTAAAGAATTCTCTGAACCAGAAACAGAGCAAGGACTGTTTGCAGCTATGGACTTGAAACAGGGCAGATCAGAAACAACACAAGCTTACTACAACAAGCTTCGACAGGCCTACTTCGGGTCACGGAACGAGCCCGGAATGGAAGAGGATGTCAATTTCAAGACCTTGTTCCTCCGGAATTTGCACTCCAGTGTAAGTCAACACCTGGGGGTCCTGGCCTGCCCACGAACCATGTCCACACTACAGCTGCGTGATTTAGCACATAAAGCTTTTGCCAAACAAAGAACTGTACCAGAAAAGGCCGGGAAAAAGGCCCAACAATCTACCCGATCTCTGAACAAGGTGCAGAGCTGGCATTAGAAGGTACTCAGCCTACTCACCGCACACCAACCACGCTCCCCAGTGCAACGGAGAACAATGGGGTTATGGTGGCGCCCGGTCCCAAGCATCCGACTGGACAGAATAGTCGATCCTGGGAAAATCGGAGATGGCCCACGAGTGGCCGACACACATTTGCACGAGCCTCAGGTCCCAATTCCAAGCAACGAGATCTTCCGAAACATGTTCTAGACAGGCCCAAGTACGGAATATCGGTGGCAAAGAATAAAGAAGCTACATCAGAGACAGCCGAAATCCTGAAAGCCTTGAGGGAAATCATGCAAGAACGCCACCACAAGAAGGACAAGGAAGACAAGCCACGTCAATCATGACTAGGCAAGAAATCACAGTGCAAAGACAACAGGGAATCCGTGCGTACGACCCAGGACAGTGCCTCACAAACTGAGCCAGTCGAGCCTGACACTAGCAATTCACTGCCAATCACAGAACCTCACACGCCACCCAAAAGTGGCATCCACCCGCTGACCACTGGAATTCAACACCACACTTCCAAAAAGCACACTGTACTACCAGAGAGTGCCGTTTTAGTAGTGGGACTCCCCAACGAGACACATGAATCCGAGCCAGACTGTCTGCCAGTCACCACGCCAGCTCCAGTGCCAAGGCTTCTCGGAAATCTACTTGAGAAGGGGATGGCTAAGAAATTGTATTTGGCTATTACGTTGGAGAACGACGTGAGGGTGGAAGCTCTCGTGGACACCGGAGCTGATTTGACTTTGATGTCAACACAACTATTTAACAATCTACAAGCTCAAGCTAAGCGACAAAACCGAACTCTCAAATATCAAAAATGTGTGCTGAATGTGCAATCATACAGTCAAAATGAGGTCCAACTGGAACGGGTCGCTCCCATCCATCTGACCCTCGGACCTATGAGTGTGGTGCACCCTGTATATATCTCAGAAATGGACACTTATCCTCTGCTCATCGGAAAAGACTTGTTGGATCGTTTTGAACCTTTGCTGGATTTTAAACAGTTGAAACTTTGGGCTCAAGTGCGGGAACCACTGCCTCCTCAGTCACACAGAACAGCCGAAGCTGGCTGTCAGGTCACAGGGGTCGTGGGAAAATCCTGACACTCACCGTGAGAACACCGTGGCCCCACGGGGAAGTCCAAGTTCAGTGCTCTGTTCTTTCCAACAAAAAGAAAAGTCGAACCCATATTGCCTCCAGGTCATGGAAAGCCTACAGCTTTCGGGTGTAACAACAACCGATGCCATCCTTGCTCTTTGGGCAGATAACTCAGCCATCAG
This sequence comes from Kryptopterus vitreolus, assembly GCA_030449085.1. Taxonomy (NCBI): domain Eukaryota; kingdom Metazoa; phylum Chordata; class Actinopteri; order Siluriformes; family Siluridae; genus Kryptopterus; species Kryptopterus vitreolus. The sequence continues at coordinate 21,439,856 of JACRUU010000011.1, forward strand.
CCTCACCCTGTTTAACACACTCAAAGAGCATAGGAAAAACCTTCATTTTGGGAACAAGCGCACACGTTTTCCTGTGACTCCCTGCCCATCAACCTTGATGACAGCCAAGTGCATTTGTGCTCTGGACTTGAACTGGAATAACAGGAGCCTGANTAACTCAGCCATCAGCCTCACCCTGTTTAACACACTCAAAGAGCATGAAAAAAATCCTTCATTTTGGGAACAAGCGCACACGTTTTCCTGTGACTCCCTGCCCATCAACCTTGATGACAGCCAAGTGCATTTGTGCTCTGGACTTGAACTGGAATAACAGGAGTCCTGACCCACTACTTCATGGTCCTTCCAGATCTACCGCACGAGGTCTACATCGGAGCAGACCTTTTACTCCGACTCAGAAGCCATGTGGACATGATTAATGAAGTGGTGTGGTCTCCAATCACTCTAAAGCCACTCACTACCCCAGCCAGCCTTGGAAATCTTGTGTCAGGACAAACTATTCCAGAGGCCTGCACCATGGTCAGTGAACAAAAGACTGTAGTACCGGCTTACACCAAAGGTGTCACTGTTCGACTCAACCTGAAAGGTGGTCAAGTACTGAATCACACACTGGGATTCTTTCAATCTTCACCTGAAAGTAAGGAACTAGGCCTTACGCTAGAGGCCACACCCCTCGTCGAAGTCGCATCTCGGGCGGTGTACATCCTGTTCAACAACTGCACAGCAATGGACATTGAAATCCCTAAGGCCTACAGACTGGGATGGCTAGTGAGTTACACCTTCCATGACTTCGAACTCACCTTACCAATAATCGGACCCATCCCAGATTCACTGGTCCCAGGGGGGGAGCACAGAATGTACAGTGCCAACTATACCCTTCAAAATGATCACCATTGCCTCAGTCATGCCTTTCATCCAGGAACAGGTGTGCAGAACCGAAATGACAGGGAATCATCAGCTATCCATATACACAGTCTCCAACACTTCCTGATGGCGAGACTGACCATGTCGATAAACTAAGAACAACCCATGACGCACAAGAAGCAACTGCAGAGGAGCCATACAACGGATTCGAGTCACAAGTCCAGCAAATTCTGAAAGATGCTGATGCCATAAAGCACGAGGAAGACCGCCACAAACTTCGGCAGGTTTTATACAAATACAAAGCATCCTTTGCAAAAGACTCTCTAGATTGTGGTCTTACCGCTCTCCATTCTGTGCGCATCCCAACACATGCCGGGGCTCCACCCACTTTTGTGAAACAATACAAGATTCCGCTTGAGTCATACGAACCAGTGCGAGAAATCATCGACTCTATGCTGGAGAAAGGTGTCATCCGCCCATGCAACAGCACCTACTCTGCCCCAATATGGCCTGTCTTAAAGCCAAATGGCAAGTGGCGACCAACCATCGACTACAGGAAATTGAACAAACAGGTGCCCTTATCATGGTGGCCAATGACACAGTTGGAACAAGAAATCCCAACGATTAGAGGAGCCACGATCTTTTCCACACTTGATGTGGCATCAGGATTTTGGACTATCCCAGTACATCCTGCTGACCAGCACAAGCTGGCTTTCACCTTCTGCAACCGGCAGTATACTTTCACGAGGTGCCCATTCGGCTACGCTAACTCACCAGCCGAATTCAACATTTTTCTCAACAAGGCATGCCCAGATGCTAAAGTGAGAGGCAACCTGATCTATGTGGATGACATCCTCATGAAAAGCAGGACCATAACCGATCACCTAGAAGAAATTGACCACGTCCTGCAACAATTGACCACTGCGGGAGCAAAGATTGCACTTCACAAAGGACAATGGTGCAGAACCAAAGTCAACTATGTGGGTCTGCTTGTAGGATCGCAGGGCATCGAGCCACAAACAAATCGCATCCAGGCTATCCAGAACATTAAGCCACCAGCTAATGTCTCAGAGCTCCGAAGTTTTCTGGGTGTGTGCAACTACTCTCGACAGTTCATCGAGAATTACTCAGACATTGCACGGCCTCTCACCACACTTCTAAAGAAGGACTGTCCATTTCGCTGGACAGACGAGCAGCAGAACGCTATGGTGGAATTAAAACAACGCCTGTGCACCGCTCCATGCCTCGCTTACCCTGACCCACAGAAAGAATTCTTCCTGGACGCAGGATTTTACCAGCTAACTGTCTGAGTGCCGGCCTATACCAGCGACACGACCAGGACAAGCGGGTTGGTCGCGTATGCCAGCAAGACACTCCTGCCACCAGAATGCAAGTACTCAAACTGTGAGAAAGCACTTCTCTGCACAGTATGGGCCATACAGAGATTCTCAAACTACATTGGGTCCCAGAAGGTCATCATAGAAACCTGTCATCAACCGGTCATGTTCCTCAACAGCCAGCGCATTCGTGATGGGGTAGTAACAAATGCCCGCCTTGCCACATGGCTAATGGCCCTCCAGGGGCGTAACGTGGAAGCAAGATATGCACAGAACCACAAGTCGGCATTAGGCGACGGCCTGGCAGCATGCCAGAAACTGCACAGATGAAGGAACACCAGTGATTCAGGAAATGGAAAGGCTTCAGCCGCAACCACCAACCTGTCACCGGTATTTCGAGGAAAAGGTGTGTCAAGGTATGACCACAGCCTACGTTGATGGATGTTCCTACAACCATGAGGGCGTCCTAAAGGCAGGTGCAGGTGTTCTATGGGTGAACGATGATCCATGTGCACCCCAATATTTAAAATTGGGGCCTCACTCATCACAGTATGCGGAAATAGCAGCTGTTCTAATAGCACTGCAAACGGCATCTTCTCATGACATCAAGGACCTACTCATATGCACTGACTCCAACTATGCCAGACTCAGTTTCACGTGCCACCTCACAAGCTGGAGGCAGAATGGTTTTAAAACTGCAAACAACAAGTCAGTAAAACATCAACACTTGTTCCAGGCATGTGATGACATCACACACAAACATGATATGATCATCTACTGGAAGAAAGTGAAAGGCCACTCCAAGCAACCAGGAACAGACAAAGAGCTCAATGACCGAACCGACGCACTTGCCACGCACTTGCCAAAGCAGGTGCCTTGCAAGGCGAATTGTGGTCCCCGCCGGCCCAATCGCACGACCTCACTGTCACCGCCATAACCCGCAGCAAGCGAACTCGGGTAATCACACCACCCGATCCCCAACCGCTTATGCTGACTCCGCAAATCTCAACAAATGACATAGCGGACATGCAAGAATCTGATGCTGACATACAGCCTATTCTTCACCACCTCTCTGACCCCTCCAACCACCCTATCTCAGCTGACCACCGCCGCTGTCTGCCGCTCCGGCCCTGAAACGGCTGCATGATGTCAAACCCATGCTGCGTGTGATCAACGGCATCCTGTGGTATGTCCCTGATGACCACACTACGCCACGGCTTGTGGTGCCACAGGGCCAAAGGGGGGTCATGCTAATATATGCCCACGACGCACCATGTGCTGGACACCATGGAACAAAAGCCACTTATGAGACACTCAAGCAAGTGGCATACTGGCCGAACATGCAGCAAGATGTTGGCGGATTATGTTAGGGGATGCCTTGTGTGCTGCCAGTTCCAGCCAGCAAACCCGAAACCACAGAGCCCCACTGCAACGCAGAGGACTCACATTTCCATGGTCAGATCTCCAAATAGACTGGGTAGGACCCCTACCCAGGTCAACAAGGGGCAACAAATATTTTCTCACAGTCGTGTGCCAGTTCACAAAATGGGTTGAGTGCCTTCCGGCACCCAACGATACCACCCAATCCACGGCCTACCTCCTGTTGAACCACATCTTCTCCAGGTTCGGACTGCCATTGAGGATCAACTCAGACAGAGGCACACATTTCACGGCCGAAGTCATGCAACAGATTTGGGATCTACTGGGAGTGAAAACAAACCTACACATCAGTCACCACCCTATCTCCTCAGGCCAAGTGGAACGAACAAATCGAACTGTGGTCAGCATGTTAAAGAAATATGTGTCGTCAAACCAAAAAGACTGGGATGTAAAGCTTCCCCTGGTACTCATGGCCATCAGAGCCACGCCACAGGAATCGACCAAGGTGTCTCCTTTTGAGCTAATGACGGGGCGGCAAATGACATTGCCACTGCACCTGCTGTATCAGCCTGGAGACTCTAACCTCATCACAGCTTACACCACCCATCAGTACCTTGAAGACCTGCATGTGCATCTGAGGTCCACATTTGCATTTGCTCAACAGCACCTCCAAAAGAGTGCCGAAGGCCAGAAAGCATACTATGATCGAAAAGCATCGTATAAAGAACTGAATCTGGGCGATAAGGTCTGGTATTACAGCTTCACCCAGCCACCTCAGACAACCTCTCAACGGATATCAAAGAAATTCTTGCCACGTTGGACTGGACCGGACCGCATGAGATTGTAAACAAACTCTCCCCCTGTCGCTTACCAAATCAGGCTGAACCGGGGACAAAAAGACCCAGGTACTCAAGTGGGTCCACCGCAATCAAATCAAGAGACATGTGGCCACTGAAAGAGTAGAACTAGCGGGGGCTAGTACAAACTAAGCCTGGCTAGCCTTTTTCATGAAACCAAGACAAAACAAATACATCCAAGAACAAAAAACGAACTGTCAATACCCCCCTCCGTACCGCCACATTGACTTATGACAAACACGGCACAGCCACCCATATCAACCTGCCGAGTCAAACTTCTCGGATTCAAGTGCTTAAGGGTGCCATCCTCCACCTCGGCGATTTGGCCCTCTTCCATCTCCCAAGTGAAGAATATGAATCCGAGATCGAAATACCCGCCTTTTTCAAGGACTTCAATCTCACCCTGGGTCCCGAGCTGGAATTTAGGATTAAGGAAGGGGGGAACCAACTGATCGACATCACCTCAGTCGATGCAGAACTCCAGGCACTGTCCCGAGTGCCTCTCCCAACCAGCTTCCCGGTTGTCCAAGCCTGGAGTGCCGCCGACACAGCTCTGTGTCTTGCCACAATAATGGGATACATACTGAACACTGGGCCTCGCGTTAATCCTGTTCAAAAGGGTCAATGGAGTACAGGCGTCAATGGACAGATGCACAGCTGTGCTTCCCCGAACTTTCAGACGGAACCGCCGGAAAAATGAGGTTGAAACGGGACCTCCCGAAACCCTGCTAAACCTCACCGAGTTTTCACCTGCCGTCCAACCCTCCTCATCCAGCTGCCAGCCGACTGCAGTGACCCTGTTGGCCGATGATGCCCTTTGAAGTACATCCTCACCACCAGAAGGGGGGATATGTAGCGGCTGGACATCAAAATTAAGAATATTAATTTCTTAATCATTGTGCTGGTTCACTCAGAGGCCGGCAGCGCATGTTACCCATTTACGACCACCCTGACCCCCTAGGGTCACTCATGACCCTATCTCACTAATTACCACAGAGAGCCCTTTGTTTTAATCCAACAGATGGCCCTGGTGCCTATCTGTCTAGAGAGGGGGAAAAACCCAGAGAGGCCATAAAATCTGTATACAATGGCGATCCTCACAAAAAGCTAACCACGCTATCTTCAAACCATCAAAGATCTGACTGGGGCTTTCTTACTGCCAGAGACACTGGGAGCCATATAAGGGAAGACAGGGATGCCTGTCTGAACACACACCCCCCCCCCCCCTTTAAGAAATTAAGGGACACACTCGCCCTGAACCCGGACACATCCGATTCCATGCGCTCATGGGATGTATCAATATATATATATATATATATATATATATATATATACATATATATATATATATATATATATATATATAGTATAGATATAAGAATCTATGTGTATACGCATGTGTGCAACCTATATACAAATGTATATGTATATCATAATGTCTATCATATAACTGGGTTCCATGTACTGTCTTTATCATGTCCATGAACCACATTGTTTTATAGATACTTTATTCCGAGATAATAGCTTCTTCCTCATGTCCTACAGAATAGGTAGTTTTGTGCTCAATTCTCAGGATAGGATGACTGCCTCGGTAATGAATAGTTCCTACATATTTCCAAACTATCCCTGTTCTACTACTACTTGTCTTACTCTTTAATACTAACTATGATTCAATCTTTAATTCACCAATTAAGGTGTTATTAAGTGCGCAATACTCTGAATTAACTATCTCTATCTTTCTCCGCTTCCACATGCCCGATCTATGTGACTTTTGGTGTCAAAATGATCCATTAATCATCCCCTAATACAATGATATACGTCACTGTGACCATTTGTAGTCACCATATTAGCCTAAGATATTCTTAATTCAAAATAGTATTAATTCTCTGGACCAGCCCTAAGGCGTGGAGATGAGCCTGACCACAGACAAAGGGATTTTCTCCCGCCAAAATCTTCAGGCTCCTATTGGCCATCCTGTCTAAGTTAGGTGTAACTCCACAGGGCAATAAAAGGCCTGGTCACCCATCTATCGATGCTCAGATTCTTCTCCAAGACCGTCACTTTCTTCTGAGACTCTAACAGCAATTCCAATCAAGTACTCTGCTTGCACCAGATAAGGACTTTGATCTTCAGCAGAAGCTCTTTCTCTTGCTCTAACAACTCGGAATCTCCAAGGCGTCCTAAGTTTGACTTCAGGAATTTGGTCATCAAACCAATGCAAGTACCTTTTTACTAGTTGAAGAAACATAATTTTAAGCTGAAACCCCTTTTAAGGTGAATATTAATTCTTGGATGATTCTCACATGGTGTAGCTAACTTGATTTGGAATTCGCCTGTTTTAACTGGTCATTTACTATTTCTTCTGATATCTCTCTCCTCCTTTAATTTCTAATTTACCTTTTTCTATTTCTCCTTTCACTCTCCATTCTTCCTAGGCATTCTTATTCTCACTCTCTTTCGCTAGCATCTACTTTGTGGTATTATTCGTGTGTATGTATGTTGTAGTTTAGTTGGTGTTATATGTTTCACAATTATTAAATGTATTTTATTCACAAGTAAGTCTCTCTGTGTCCTGCTCATGATCTCGAAGTCACTGAGTGTTGATCTTGCTACATGCTCAAATATTTTATAAAGGTACTCTTCTAAGGCCTGGAAGATAACCTTTACCAGAATTGGTAAATAGTTATATTGTCTGTCCGGCGGACGAACAGATCAAGTAATTGTATTATTGATTCTGCGGATCTTAATTATTACCCCAATTTGAATATTTATCGTTAATTATAACTTTGTTGTAATTATATTTTAAATATTTAAATTCAAGCTAATTTCGTTACAATATAAAGTTATATGAGGAACAGATTTGGCTACATCAAACCACCTGTTCACAAAATCGCACCTTTCTATATTCATAGTTGCCCCTTCATTACCTACAATGATGTACTGTGTGATCAGTTCAACTTTTTGTCCTGTCGTTCTTCTTGCCACATCTTTTCTAGGCTGCTGTCTTTGGTTGTGTCATAAATCATTGTACAGTGAAACTCAGAAGATGGTAAACGTGCTTCAGGAATCTGTGCTTCAATAAACTTCCCCCATTTATTAATTACCAGGCTGACATCACTTCCTATCTGACCTATCCAGTAGACATTCACTTTTGGCTCAGTAATCATCATCTGGTTTCTAACCCCTTTCATATCTACATATACACCTTCTGGAGAGCACCATATTTGTAACCCTTAATTTACACAATGCATCTCTCCCTAACAAATTAACAGGTGTTTGATTTGAGACTAAAACCGGTAAAGTTACACTTTTGTTATTACTTTGTAGACAAACTGGAGCAGTCATAAGAATAAGCCGTTTCTGTCCCGAGAATCCTACCGTCTTTGCAAATTTCCCAGACATGGGGAGATGTGAGGCATAATTGGAATTTAAACATGTATAAACCACTCCTGTGTCTACTAACATAGGTGTGTTTTTTCCATCTACTTCAATATGTAACATAGGTTCTTGTTCAGCATTAGTAGTTATAATAGGTAACTGGTTCTCCCCAATAGGATTCTCTGGGCATCCCTAATAACTATGTTTTGACCCCCCTAGGTGTTTACTGGGCCTTGACCTTGACCAAGACCTTGAAAAGGATGCTGCCACCCTCCTCCCATCCCACCAAGAGGAGGCTGTTGCCATGGATGTGTGGGACACACAGCTCTTTTATGACCCATCTGTCTGCATCCCCAGCACACTATTGGAGAATTTGCACAGGAGGTTTCTTTGGACATCTCTGAGGCTGTCTTGCCTCTCCACCCACTCTGGCTCATGTTTCTGGGTGTATACATTGACCACGGGTGCAGGATTCTGGTGTGCATTTGGAGGAGGCACAGCAGGTGATGTTAATCGCCGTAAGAGGAGACAGGATGGATGGTGGGAGAAGCATTAACCAGTGGCTCTCACAGTCATCTGCTCTGCTTCGTCTTTCTGCACAGAAGCTTGAACCTTATTCTTTTGCTTCTTTGTCAGCTCTTCAAGCTGTAACTGAGAGAGTTTTCTCTGGAGCTCTTTCTCTTGTGTTTTTAGTTTCTGCTCATTCTTTCCTGTACTGGTCGACCGCATGTAAAACATGGTCACAGAAATTCCTTGTGTGCTTTCGAGTTCAAACCGACCACATCTTCCAGTTTACTCTTTACAGGAGGTGGCATAGCATTTATCACCGCCTTGTCCGAAACAGTGTCGCTAACAAAGGGTACCCCCTCAGGATCTCCTTCGATTGTTTCTTGCTTCCATTTATTCAATTGTCTCTGAACGTATAAAGGTTGGATTTTCTGTGTCCCCCAACTGGTCGCCCCTTAACGCTTTTGGGTCAACTCTAAGCTTGGATATTCATGCACGCAGAGCTTGCCACACTGCAGGACGATAGGAATCAAAAACAGTCCCATCCATGTGATGTGTATCTACTGCTTCGAGCATATCGGAGACATGTAGAATTTCTTGCATCTTTGCTCCTCCCAAGATCTTTGCCAAGAGAGCTTTTATATCCCCCACAGATAAAAGTTTGCCAGCCGTCTCCATCCTCTAACACCTTTATCCACTTTCCAGCTCCCTCATGGATGTTAGGAAGGCGAGTGACAAGCCCCTCAAGGTCCTGTGTAGCCCATGGCACATACTTGTCCTTGCGCACCTTTTATTAAAATTGGAAATTGTGGAGCCTAAAGTCCTAAGTCTCCCAGTTTGTCTACCGTACCATTTAGCGTTTCCAACTTCCTGAATCTTAATAAATACCTCCTCTTCGTCTTCACTCTCCCTTCTGCGCAACACTCCACACCCAGTGTTCAATGTATTCTCTGTCACATTTCTTGTTTGTTCTGGTGTTGTAATGGTCCTGTCTATCCTCTCTTTGCTTTTCTGAACTCCAACATTTTCCTCCATTCTACCCTCCTTTCCATATTGCTTTCTCATCTTCTGTAAGTCTGCTCCTTACTTCTTTGTAACAGTCTAAAGGAGAGATATCCCTCTTACCTGTTTTTCTCTCCCCTATATCAAAATCAACATTTCCTTTCCATCTGCATCTGCATTTCTCCTAAAACCTCCACTGTCCCTTTCAGTAATGGTAAATTGACCTTCAGGGGGCACATATGGGGGAGGGGTAACTATCTCTTCCCCAGTGTTATTTTTTTACCTCACCATCTGACTTTTTTCCCTTCTTTCCTCTCTATTTACTTTTTCATTTTCCTCAGTATCTGACTTTTTCCCTTCTTCCTCTCTAACTTTTTCATTTTCAGTTCTTTCTTAAGTTCTTCACAAAGCCAAAACTTCTTAAACAAAGCCAAAACTTCTCTCTCATTCTGTCTCTTCATTTCTCTCTGCACACTCTTTTTCTTTAACGATTTAACCTTATAATTCTTTATCAAAGTTTCCATTTCACCACACAATGCTACTTCAAAAATGTCCCTTCCTTTGGCCATTTCTCTTAGTTCTCTTTTCCCATTTATTTGAGATCTTAGTTATGAGATCTTTACACAATGGATGGATGCTTCAACACTAAGGTGTCCACCGGAGAGGTTGGCCATTATACGAATATATATAAAACAACAGAAACCCTACCTTCAATAACAATAACACGTAACAATAACAATAACACGTTCTCTTATTACTATTTGCTTTTTCCGCAACTCAAATCATTTAGATAATACTTTCTTAAACATGCATCAATATAATTTTTATTTCAATAACAAAACTAAGTTTAAACGAATTATCTATTCAAGATACACTACTTCCACTCAGCCCCTTTATGCACAGAGGTTCATACAAACATAAAACATAAAACACGGACATACACAGAGCGTTCATACACTAGTCCTCACTTAGTATTCTCCACTTTCTGGAGCAACTCATCAGCTAATTTTACTGATACAGCCTGACACAGCAAAACAACACCGCATTAGCGTTTCCCACTGGCAGAATCTGACTCAGTAAAACAGCAACTCATACAATACTCATACAATAACAATTTAATTAGGACATACAGACCTAGTAGCATGCTTCTCATAAACAGGTATCTATAGTACTTAGCAGTACACAATTCATAGACAAAAAAAAAAATTTGTTCCTCATAAACAGATATCCATATTCCCCAAAAAAGGAAAAGAAAAAGGCTCAACTAACTTACAAAATGTTTTAAATTATATAAAACATTATATTATACATTTTTGTTTAAATTAAATTTAAACAAAAAGTATATTCCACATAAAAAAGGGTATCTATATCACAGTACTCTTTGACATACAGACTGTATGTTCCTCATATGAAGATATATATATATATATATCTATATATATATATATATATATATATATATATATATATATATATATATATATATATAAAACCACTGGGAGCTCTTCTCAACCACTGGCTCAACACTATTTTTGACACACAGCAGTATGTTCCACATATAAAGATATATAGTTAATAACCACTGGGAGCCCTCTCAACCAACGGTACTTATAATTATACGCACGTACACCTATTACCCTGCTTACTCATAAACACAGAATAATGCATAACATATGCGCACACTCATACCGGTATATATACTATACTCATACTCTACTACTACACACTACCTACTGCTGCTCTCTTAGCAGCCATAGACCAATGCAATGCTTATTACCAACTACATTTATGTACTTTTTACATACCTCAAAAGCCACTTAACAGTACAGTAGTCCAGTGCATGCATTTACTCCATTTGGAAGCAAAACATTTAAATTGGGTATAAATATTAAATATCCCCTTCTCCAGCCATACACTATACCCCCAACATCTTGTATCATTTTAATATTGGGGTAAATGAACGAGCAGGGTGCCTGCCATTCTCCACCAATATCTGTAAGAGTTTTAAGATTTGGTAAGAATGAACGAGCAAAGTACTTGCCATTCGTCAGCATTATCTGTAATAACGGGGTAATTAATAATATATAATTGGGACAAGTCCAAGACTTGTTTATGTTCTCCACCAGTCGGTAACCGACAATTTAAGTTGAAATTAACAACCCCATGTACAATCCAAATACTCATATTAATTATAATGGTTTATAATTAATTATGACCACTGAACTTTGAATTGAAGATTAAAGGAATCAATAGTTTAATTATTTGATCTGTTCGTCCTTCGAGCAGACAATATAATCATTCATTAATCGCAAGAAAAGTTATCTTCCTGTCCTAGAAAGAAACTATTCTAATTTAATACAAGTTGTAATAGAGCGAGATAGCAAGATCAAAGATTTATTGACTTGTAATTGTGAGGCACACAATCACTTGTGTATATACAACATTTAATAAGACGGAAAATTACATACTAATATACGACAATAATATACAATAGTAGTGAGTGGGAGAGAGAGAGAGTAAAGGGGGAGAGACAGACAAGAGAAAGAGACAAGAGACAGACGGCAAGTTTAAAGGAATCAAATTTATCACACCTTGATGAGAATCGTAAAGAGGAATTCAAATTCACCTTAATTAAAAGGTGTTTAACGTACATTCGCTGAATTGATCAGCAGCGTTACTTGCATTGAGATGGAAGTGGAACAAAAGTCTGGACGATTCGAGGTGTTTCAGATGAAGTCCTGTAGATGCAGATCAGGAATTGCTGCTTTGTCTCAGAAGGAGGTTCACGACTCAGATAGGCCAGCATGGCTTTGCTCCTGGCTGGAGACATGATGAGCATGATGTGCATTTCCCGAGTGTCTCCGGTCTGGAGATGGTCCGTAGGAGCCCGAAGGCCCGATCGTCTCACTTCATCTCTTTGTCGTCTCTCCTTTGCCCCAACCTCTAACTAACTGCTTTTGCCTTTGTTCTCTCCTAGTTGTGGAGAGTGTAGATGGGCTTTATGGGCCCGGATGTCATACCCAACTTTTGAACTGACCAATGCAACGCCATGAAACTTGACCAGAAAGGTATTTCTTTGTCTATGCGCAAGCTAATTTGCATATTGGGAATGGTTCAGAAGTTAATTAAATTAAGTTATTTACTTGAAATATGAATTAATGAATTGAAACCTCTTACAATTACACCATCTTCATCATGGTGTAGGATATAACGAATGGATCAATTGGATACCGAGAACGGCCAAGTAGACATTGTAACAACCAGAGAATTATATATAAGTACTTCTTACTTACAAACATTGGTTGATATGCAATGAAAGCGAGAGATCATTTGAAAATGAAAAGAAGGAAAGAGAAAGGATGGAAGCAGGGAACTGATCAGCCTTAAAATAATACATACAAAATAAAAAATAATAAAAAATAAGTTTACTTCAGTCAACGTACATTAATTATTAGGCCGTAAGCATTTCAGTAAGTGCAGTGTGAACCATTTCGGGGGTAGCATCTTGCAGTTAAGATGGCCTATCTGTGAATGACCAGCCAGGTCGGTGCCTGGTGTGGTCGTAAAATTAGTGGAATCTGGAGCAGACATCTTTGAGTGGATGCTACTATATGTAAATGTAATCATTTAGAAATTTTGTCGATCTAAATGCACTACACATTTAAACATTTATATAAACTTCTAATCCGTTAAAGGATTGTTAGGCTGCATTTAACTGGGTAGGGTAGTTTAGTTTGTTCCAGTTTAACTTGAACCGGGAACACTACCCATAACATTTTCCATCACAAAAAGATTGGCATCTTCGCTTATATTAGTCTGTCTTCTGTTTATTCCAAGGTCATTACCACCACTCAGATCCAGTCTGTACCCTGATCACATGGTCACTGTAGTTCCCTGATCCATATGATGGATCAGCACTGATAGACCACTTTCATGAATACAGTTTACGAGTTTGTTGGTCAGAGCAGAACTGACCCCCCGGCAGACCCTGGTTTCTTCCTCCATTTGTGTCACCGATGGAGTTTGGTTCTGTTCTGACACGCTGTCGCCTGTCACCTATGGCTTGCTCAGTTGAGGACACTTAATGATCAATAATTTTGTTAAGTTTGTTTCTGTGTGTCATTTATTACTGTACAGCTGTGTTGACACAATCTGTATTGTTAAAAGCGCTATATAAATAAAGGTGACTTGACTTTCAGATTCTGTGTAAAAAAACAAAGTGGACAGTGTGGATTCAGTATTCAGTTATTCACTGTGTTTTATGTATTCTGTTATGATGGTGTATTTCTTAGTATTTTATTTGATCAGGCCGAGTATAGCATGTGTGAAAACGCTCTGTAGCGCTGTACCAAAGGGTAACAGTTTGAAGAGAGAATGGGCTGATCCAAACCAGACAGTTAAAGATGACAGGACACAGTCGATGAGGGCAGAATAAAACTGCTTCACCCAGGAACCTGAATGACTACATTGTTGTTACAGGGCTGTTCATAATAGTGTGGAGAGGTAGTTTGGGTAGTTTTCTCCTGAAAACCACAATCATCTTAACTGTTTTGAATGTGTTGAGCTCTGGGTTGTGAGACATGCGGGTGAAATGCCATCTGGGCCTGTAGTTTTCCTAGTCTTTTGTCTTCTGAAGACCCATTTCACATTCTCGACACCTGTTACATGGTGCATGGGTAATGTGTGAAGTTGCAGGGGGTGGTGAGTGATAGACAGGGCTTTTCTCTCAAATGTTTGCTCCCTGGACAATAAACTGGACAACATCCAACTTCAGCGGGACTACACAGCGAGAGCTCAGAGACTGCTGAGAGACGTGGACGCCGCCATCCAGCTAGACAGGCTAGCCATGTTTCGAGTCGATAGAGATGCAGCTCTTTGCAGTAAGACTTGCGGCAGTGGCATGTGAACACGGATTGGTGCAAGAACTCTGTGCTGGTTTCCCGCTTCTGTTCATCACTAGTGGATTTTTTGACTGTCAGGTGTAGACCATTTTATTTACCACAGGAATTCACCACAGTGTTCATTGTCGGAGTGTACATTCCACCTAATGCTAAGGAGGCGCTAGCTGAACTCTATGGGGCTATTAGCGACCTAAAGAATGCTCACCCTGACGGATTATTCATTATTAAGGGGCCGCTCTCCTTTCCTGTAACATAGCACATAGTCTTAGGGTAGGACTAGTTAATCACTGACTACCCAGAGTCCAGGCCAAGGAGCAGACAAACCGGCTAATCCAACCGTCTGCTAGCTGTACAGAGTCGTCACTCAGGTTATATAAAATTGAGACTGTATCTGTTCCTCGAGCAAACCACAAATCTCGAAAGACTCAGAAAGTCTGTTTTAATAACCTAATTATTGTAGATACCTCTTATTCAGATCTTACTGAACACACAGCCTCCACCTCTGTTCTGAAGTTAGGTTTATTAAATATCAGATCTCTTACATCTAAAGCAATCTTAGTTAATGAAATGATCTCAGATCAGGCGTTTGATATCCTGTGTCTAACAGAAACATGGGTTAAACAAAACGAGTATGTAGCATTAAATGAAGCGAGTCCTCCAGCATACAGCTACATACAGCAGCCTCACCTAACTGGTAGAGGAGGAGGAGTCGCACTTATCTATAAGGATAATTTAACTATTGTACATAAGCATGGACACAAGTTCACTGCCTTTGAAGCTCTCCATACTAATATTAGTATAGCCATCAATAATAAGGTGAGACAGTCGCTTTCATTAATTATCATTTACAGACCCCCAGGACCGTATTCTGAATTTCTTAGTGAATTTGCAGATTTACTATCAAACCTGGTCGTTTCTGTTGATAGAGCGATAATCGTCGGAGATTTTAATATTCATTTTGAGAACACAGACGACCCGCTGAGGACAGCATTTATGTCCATACTCGACTCAATGGGAGTCAATCAGTGTGTGATAGGACCCACTCATAAAGCAGGTCACACCTTAGATTTGATATTATCGTTCGGGCTAAGTGTTACTAGCATAGTGACTGTCCCGCAGAACGAAGTTATATCAGACCACGAATCTAATTTTATTTAAAGTGTGTTACGGTAATGATGTACACACAACACCACGCTATCAAACTAAGCGTACTTTCACATCTTTAACTGCTCAGAGTTTCGTTAGCGATCTCCCAAAATTATCCATGATCATTGGATCCCCCTCTGACCATGTAGAACTCGACCAGGCGACCGAATATCTAGAGTCAACCTTCCGTGGCACCTTAGATAATGTTGCACCAGTTAGAAGAAAAATGGTTAAAGATAAGAAACTTGCCCCCTGGTATAATGACCAAACACGCTCTTTAAAACAGACCATTAGAAAATTAGAACGAAAATGGCGTCAGTCTAAACTGTTAATATTTAAAACAGCATGGAAAGAGAGCACCAGAAAATATAAAAAAGCCCTGAGTGAAGCTAGATCAGCTTATTTCTCCACTCTTATAGAAACTAATAAAAACAATCCTAGATTTCTATTTAACACTATAGCAGAGTTAACTAGGAATAGGAACACGATAGAAATCTCCACAGTAACAACATGTAGTAGCGAACGACTTCATGAATTTTTTCAATAACAAAATAACAAATATTAGGGAAAATATTCAGGCCTTAAATCCCGATTTTTTCATTGATTCTGGTGATAAACTAAATACACCAGACCAGATCCTAGATCATTTTACTCTTGTTGAAGAGAATGAATTAATTTCACTCATCTCTTCTGCTAAATCGACAACGTGTGTATTAGATCCCGTACCGACACACTTTCTTAAACAGGTAGTAACATCAGTATCAGAACCCCTGCTGACAATAGTAAATTCTTCACTCAGCAGTGGGTATGTTCCAAAATCCTTTAAATTAGCAGTCATTAAGCCACTAATTAAAAAACCTGACCTCGACCCCAGTGAGCTAGCAAACTATAGGCCGAATATCAAACCTCCCCTTCATTTCAAAAATCTTAGAAAAGGTAGTTTCACAGCAGTTAAGTTCGTACTTACTTAAGAATAACATACACGAAACTCTACCAATCAGGATTTAGACCTCATCACAGCACAGAGACAGCACTCGTCAAAGTAGTGAAATGATCTCTTACTGGCCTCTGATCAAGGCTGTGTCTCTCTGCTGGTATTACTCGACCTCAGTGCAGCCTTTGACACCATTGACCATAAAATTCTCCTTCACAGATTAGAAAAGGTAGTAGGAATTCAGGGAACAGTCCTTGCCTGGTTCAGGTCTTATTTAACTGACCGCTACCAGTTTGTAGACTTTAAATGGTGACTATTCTGAGCATTCCCAGGTACAGTATGGTGTGCCACAGGGTTCGGTATTAGGCCCATTGCTCTTTTCTATTTACATGCTTCCTCTGGGCAACTTAATTCGTAAATACGATATTAGTTTCCATTGTTACGCTGATGACACACAGTTATATGTCTCAGCTCGACCAAATGAAAAAAATCAGTTAAGTAAAGTTGAGCAGTGTGTGAAAGCCGTAAGAGAATGGATGTTAAGTAACTTCCTCCTACTTAATCCGGGTAAAACAGAGGTTCTAGTACTCGGACCACATGCAGCTAGGAGTGAAATATCAGACCAAACATTAACTCTAGATGGTCTTTCTATCACACCGAGTACAACTGTAAAAGATCTGGGTGTGATTATAGATTCCAATCTCTCATTCGAAGCTCATGTAGAATAATATTACTAAGATAGCATTTTTCCATCTCAGAAATATCGCTAAGATTAGGAAGGAATATATTGTCAATTAATGATGCAGAAAAACTAGTCCATGCTTTTATCACATCCAGGCTGGATTACTGTAATGCTTTACTGTCTGGATGTTCAGCACGGTGTATAAATAAACTTCAGTTAGTTCAGAACGCGGCAGCGAGAGTGCTCACTAGAACTAGGAGATATGAGCACATCACCCCTGTCCTATCCACACTGCACTGGCTCCCAGTGAAATTCCGTATAGAATTTAAAATATTACTATTTAACTTATAAAGCACTGAATGGTCTCGCCCCACAGTACCTGACAGAACTATTAGAGCCTTATGTTCCACCACGCCTGCTTCGATCAAAGGATGCAGGCTGTCTGTCAGTACCACGTATTAGGAAAATTACAGCGGGGGGCAGAGCTTTCTCTTACAAAGCCCCAAAGTTATGGAACTCCCTCCCTATTAATGTTCGAGAATCAGACACAGTCTCAGTGTTTAAGTCCAGGGTGAAAACTTTCTTATTTAACCAAGCTTTTAGTGAATAGTCCTACCTTAGATAAAGGAGTAGATCTGGGGGACACATGGATGTTGAGTATTATAGTGATCTGGTGTGTTTAGTTGCTGTCTGCCTCACTTTCATTAATCACTCAGGTTTGTGGTGGTGAGAGTGACTGTTTGCTTACACATCAGGAAGCTCTCATGTCTGTGTTTCCTTCTGATTCTCCTTTTAGTTATGCTGTTATAGTTAATCCTGCCGGAGTCCACGTCTGCACTCGACACTACATATACACACTCCCATACTGCAACCATGACCGTGACTAACCACTCATTTCATTTCTCTCCTTATTTCTCTCTCCCTCTCTTTCTCTCTCTCTCTCTCTCTCTCTCCGTTGAGCTACATGTCCCACTGCTGAGCTGTCAGTGATCCAGACCCCCTCTGCACTCTGTTCCTGTCAGAACCTTATGGTGACTCCGCCCCCGGTTGATGATGCTTCAAATTCGTGAATACACTCCACACTACACAATAAACATCCTCAACCACACACACAACACTAACAACCCAAATGAGGATGGGTTCTCTGTTGAGTCTGGTTCCTCTCAAGGTTTCTTCCTGTTCCCAGGGAGTTTTTCCTTGCCACCGTCGCTTCGGCTTGCTCAACAAGAAACAATTAGTGCCCCCGGGGGGGACACAGAGGCGTAAACTGATTTTCACTTTTCACACATTAGTATTATGTAAAGCTGCTTTGAGACGATGACACATTGTAAAAGGCGCTTTATAAATAAAATTGAATTGAATTATCGTGGGAGATTTCAACCATGTGAATATCAAAATAGTGCTCCCTAAATTCTGCAGTTCGCATATCGTCCTAACCTTTCAACAGATGATGCTATCACAACCACTCTCCATCTGTCTCTCACCCACTTGGACAAAAAGGACTCATACCCTGTTCGAATGCTGCTTCATAGACTTCAGTTCAGCATTCAACACCTTATCAATAAGCTGAGCCTACTGGGTTTGAACATCTCTCTATGCAATTGGATCCAGGATTTCCTGACTGGTAGACCTCAGTCAGTCTGGATCGGAAACAGCATTTCCAGCACCACCACACTGAGCACTGAAGTTCCTCAGGGCTGTGTCCTTGGTGTCCATCTGACGGAGTATCGCGGTCTGTTTTCTCAAGATTCCTGAGTGAGTTTTTTCCGTGCTTCCGACTCCGGATTCCTGAGTGTAAGGTCTGGTCCGTTTCCTTCCAGCTCTCTCTCTTTTTTTCCCGTTCTCTTTTGCTCTCTCTTCTTTCCTCCCTGTTATTTTACCGGCTTAGTCGCCTGGTTTCGTTTTCGCGCTCTTCTTCCTAGACCCTTTCGGTTCGTTTTTCAGTTTCACTTTTTATTCGTGATTTTTTCTTTTCCACTAGCTCTCCTTCTCCTCCCCTTTTTGTTATAGGATTACTCCGTCATTACCGTGCCATACCTTTTCTCTTGTTGCCTTGAATTTTGAGTCACATTTAAGATCTCTTTTGAGCTGTTTCAATAAATTTATTTTATCAGTCATTTAGAGTTTTTGAGTTTTCTGTTTATCCTTTCATTATTTGTGTTGTAACAATTTTTGCCTGGTTTCTCTCCCTTCTCTATCTTGGAGTCTGACTCCGCCTCTGGGTCCTCCCCCTCTCTCCCTCCCTGCTTCAAGGCTCTTCTGCCTCCAGGGCCTGTCAGTTACTGTTTATAGGCACATTTTGCACATTTCACTTTTACTACTGCTGTCAATTTGGACACCAGCCAAACTGTGTTCAACACTAGTTTTGTAAAATAGCTTCAATGTTTACAACATTGCACTACAACACAGTTACGGACCGTTGTTTTATTTTATTTTTTGCTATGCTGTTGTTATGCACTGTCTCATGTTGTCTAATACAGTCTTCTGTTTTTGCGCTGTTTGCACGAGGTTGCACACAATACACTTTATGTAGCTAGGACAATTTAGTCTAGCCTGTGGTTTATCATTATTGAATGATAAGAATCACCTAGTGGGGATGAACATATCCTGACAGAAAGTGATATCCTCATAGTCTCCTTCATAGTCTATAATACAGGTTTAGCCAATTTCAGTTTCTGCCTGCAAGTTAGTATCAGATGGACTAGACAGTGGTCGAGGAGCCCCAAAGCTGCACATGGGACAGAGTGATATGCATCCTTAAATGTGGTGTAACAGTGATCCAATATATTACTGTCTCTGGTGGGGGATGTACTGTGCTGTCTATATTTTGGCAGTTCACGGGAAAGATTTGCTTTGTTAAAGTCCCCAAGAATGATTAAAGGAGAGTACCTTTGCTCTATTCCAGTAATTTGTTCAGTCAGAACAAGTTCTTTTGGATTTTTGGACTGTTTATGTTTTTCCTTTTGTCTTTTCCTTCTCTGCTCTGTTTACCTGTTGTCTTTTTGGATTTTGGATTTGTTTTTGCCTGCCCTTTTGCTCTATCATTATTAAATTATAATTATTGCTCTATCATTAATTGAACTCTGCCTTTCCTCCTGCCTGTCTTTTAAACTCTGCATTGGGTCCTAATCACCCCCTGTTTCTGACAGGTTAAGGTTAGCTAGTCTAGGTCGAAAGTTGATGTACTGGAAAAGTTGCTCACTGGACTATCAAAATAAAGTGTTAGAATATATTTACAGTCACAGACAAACTACTAATAATGCTAGTTAACATGTGTCCGGGAAGCAGATGGACAACAGGTTAAACATTAAACACAGTCTTTTATTAAAGCAACTCAGGTTATCGACTGGAAGTAACTAAAAGAGTTTTGAGACAAGCTTCTGCCGTACATTGAGTGACTGCAAATATCACTGGCTGTAACACAACAATGCTTTCATTCCCCTTGAATCCAACCTTGTTATACACTGTCTCGTGTTGTCAAATACATTCTGTGCTGTTTTCGCGCTGTTTGCACTAGGTTGTACACGATGCACTTTATGTGGCTAGGACACCTTAGTCTAGTCCTCAGCCTTGTGTTTCACTGTGTACTGCATCAGCTATATATAGTTGTACTGACAATAAAACCTCTTGACTTGACTTAAACTTGTTAAAAGTACAACTATGTACAGTACCTTTTGCTGTAAGAACTGATTTTGTACCTTTAAATTAAAACAAAGGTCCACAGGTGTCACCTTAAGAACCATTTCCTCTATCTTACAGTGTACTTTGTTGGCAAATGTGCCTTTAGGTAGAAAAAATACTATAAAAAAAATAGAAAAATACTATTCTTTTGTGTGCCCGTAGTGATGGAGTCAGATGTAGTCCAGTTTATTGTCCAGGGAGAAGATGTTAGAAAGTAGGATGGATGGGAGGGCCAGACAGCTAGGGTATCAGGCTTCGCCGAGGACTGGGGGCCTGGTCTATGTAGCCGGGGTCTTAGCAAGCTAAGGTTGCGAAGATTATTAAATGAATCATTATGCAGACTGGTTGCTGCATGATTTCTGTATTGTAATAGTGTCTGGCAGTCATGAACAAACTGTACATGGAAAAAAATTTTTTTACAAAAAATGAAATTTTTGCAATTTGGCTTTAGAGTCTACTTTTATCTCTAATTTACAAATTTTGTAATCCAAGTGTAGAAATTGGATTAATTTTGTTGTTTAGTTGTCTAGCACAGCTATTTTGTCTCTGTGTTGTGTGACTGTTCTTTCTTCTGTGTGAAGAAGATGGGTCATGACATCTCTTGTTTATTGCCAGAAGAAAATCTCAAATATTTGTGCTGCAACACACAGCACAAACCACATCATCAAGTTCGCCGATGACACGACCGTGGTGGGTCTCATCAGCAGGAATGATGAGTCAACAACCTGTCTCTGAACGTGGACAAAACTAAAGAGATGGTTGTCGACTTTAGGAGAGCACAGAGTCACCATTCTCCATTGTACATCGATGGAGAAAACACAAAATTCCTCTGTGTCCATCTGACGGAGAAGCTCAACTGGTCACTCAACACCAGCTCCATCAGTAAGAAAGCCCAGCAGCGTCTCTATTTCGTCAGAAGGCTGAGGAAAGCACATCTGCCAACCCCCATACTGACCATGTTCTACAGAGGGACCATCGAGAGCATCCTGAGCAGCTGCATCACTGCCTGGTTTGGGAACTGCACCGTCACGGATCGCAAGACCCTACAGCGGATAGTGAGGACAGCTGAAAAGATCATCGGAGTCTCTCTCCCCTCTGTCACGAACATTTACAGCACACACTGCATCCGCAAAGCTACCAGCATTGTGGACGACATCAAACACCCCTCACACACACTCTTTACACTATTGCCATCAGGGAAGAGGTTCCGAAGCATTCGGGCTCTCACAACCAGATTATGTAATAGTTTTTTCCCTCAAGCCATCAGATTTCTCAACACATAGAACTGGACCTGGACTCACACGTACACTCACACACCATCCACTGCTATATTATTTATCTACCTCATTACTAGCCTTTACATGTGTATTGTATACACTGCTGTAGTGCATTTGGATCGACACAATTTCTAAGTGATTCTAAATGACATTCCATAGTTTACGACCACAACTGGCTCCAGTCGGGCTGGGCCATTCACAGATAGGCCCCATCTTATCTGCACTTCTGGCCCGTCACCTTTGACTTCATGCCTGCCAAATACTCAGTTTACGACTGTCATTTAAACCTCAAACAAACCCCCATTGTCACACACACACACACACACACACACACACACACACACACACACACACACACACACACACACATTTGCCTATATGTGTTTAGTATGTATGAGATTCTATTTTATTCATGCTGAAACTCATAAACTGTGTGTTAACTTAAACAATGTTTTATGAAATTATCATCATTATTCTTATTGTTCTATAAAACTTGAGTTATAAAACAATACTGTTTTAATAATTAATAGTGATTAAACAATAGGGTTCATCAAAATAATGATTATATTTCTAGAACATTGTTATTATCCCTTATATTAATCATGTAGTGATGACATGTATTAGTATTATGGCTGATCAGTTCGTGCATCCTTCCATTCTCTCTTTCATTCTTTTCATTTTCAAATGATCTTCAAATGATCTCTTTCTTTCATTGCATATCAACCAATGTTTGTAAGTAAGAAGTACTTATATATAATTCTCTGGTTGTTACAATGTCTACTTGGCCGTTCTTGGTATCTAATTGATCCATTCGTCATTTTCCACACCATGATGAAGATGATGTAATTGTAAGAGGTTTCAATTCATTAATTCATATTTCAAGTAAATAACTTGATTAACTTTTGGACCATTCCCAATATGCAAATGAGCTTGGGCATAGACAAAGAAATACCTTTCTGCTCAAGTTTCATGGCATGCTATTGGTCAATTTTCGGAAGTTGGGTGTGACACCCAGGCCCATAAATCCTGTCTACACTCTCCACAATTCGGAAAAGAAAGACACAAGAAAGGAAGAACGGGAAGATAGAACAAGCCGGAGGGGGAGACACCCCCACGGCGAGACAGCATGGGGAGAGAACAACCTGGGGAGACACCGGCGGAGGACAAAGAAACAACGAAGAGATGAAGTGAGACGAAGCTGAGAGGCTACGGCCTCTCAAGCGGACCAGCTCCGGACCAACTCGGAGTCACTCGGGAAACCATGCTAATCCCTGTCTCCAACCAGGAGCGAGGCCATGCTGGCCTTTCTGAGTCGTGAATCTCCTCCTGAGACAGAACAGCAATTCCTGATCGTCATCTACAGGACTTCATCTTCAACACCTAGAATCGTCCGGACTTTTGTTCAACATCAAACCCAATCCAAGTAACGCTGCTGATCAATTCAGCATCTGTAAGTTAAGCCCCCTAATTAAGGTGAATTTGAATTCCTCTTTACGAATCTCATCAAGGTGTGATAAATTTGATTCTTTCAACTTGCCGTTTGTCTTTTCCTCTCTCTCTCTCTCTCTCTCTCTCTCTCACTTTCTTCCCCTCAGTACTATTGTATATAGATGTTTGTCATAGATTAGTATGTGTCATGTGCCATCTATTAAATGTTGTATATACACAAGTGATTGTCTTTGTGTGTGCCTCACAATTACAAGTCAATGAATCTTTGATCTTGCTACCTCGCTCAATTACAACTTGTATTATATTAGAATAGTTTCTTTCTAGGACAGGAAGATAACTTTTCTTGGGATTAATGAATAATTATATTGTCTGCTCGCCGGACGAACAGATCAAATAATTAAGCTATTGATTCCTTTAATATTCAATCTAACATTCAATAGTCATAATTAATTATAAACCATTATAATTAATATGAGTATTTGGATGTACATGTTGTAATTTCAACTTAAATTGTCGGTTACCGACTGGTGGAGAAACATATGGCTAATTACCCCGTAATACTAAACATTATATTGGTGGATAATATCGGGCATCTCGCTCGTTCATTTTCCCCAATATTAAAATGTTACAGATGATGATGTTGCAATGCGGATTCATTACAGTTATTGGTGGTAGATATGCGTGCAGTATTCATTACACTGCTCTCACTGACAGTGTTACTGTTTACATGCACATTTTGCACATTTACTTCTTATCACTGCTTCTTATCACTACTGCACATTTTGCAGCAGTGATATAATATGTAAATATATCAAAGACAGCATGTATACAGTGTATCCGCATCTAAACAGTGTAAGCAGAGTGTGTGTGTGTGTGTGAGTGTATATAATTTTATGTATTTGTCCTGCACTGTCTTGTGTTATCTGTTTTGAACTGTTTGTCTGGCATGGCTTGCAGTAGGTTGCACACGTTTATGTGGCTAAGATAATTTAGTTTAGTTCTGGAGAAACATCTCATTTCACTGTGTACTGTGACAGCTATATGTGGTTGAAATGACAATCATAGCTTCTTGACTTCACTTGACTAATGTCCCTGATGAGGGACAAAATCATTCCAACAGAGGTAATGTTATCATTAATTGAAAATAATTAATGCATAACCTAGACATGAAAACACATGGAAAAGAAGTTTCAACTTACCTCTCTCTCCAATCTCCCTTATTGCTGGAAAAAAATGTTAGATTTTTATCAGGCCAGAACAAAAACTTAATTCTTGAAAGGTTCTAAAAATCACGCAAACATCTGATCCATCTAGAGATGTATCAAATATCCTAAAATGTCGACTCATCTAGTGATGCACCACTTTTCGATCATGCATAGTTTTGACTTTGGAATTCTTTGTCTTCAACAAAATATCAAGTGACCATAAAACTGTAGAAAGGACATTGACAGTCACTTAATCCAGTGTTCATGGTATTTCTCAAATTCTGGAATTTTGTATTGTTTATAATCACACTCTTGATATCACACAAAGTTCCTCCCAAGGTTTCCTCAGATTCACTCATCAGGGATAAAAAATGTTTTGTTCTATAATTTTTACATTCTGTACATTATGTTTACATTCTGTTTTTACAAGCTTCTTTGTGACAATGTCCATTGTAAAAAAAAAAAAAGTGCTATAGAAATAAACATCGGATGAATCGAAATAACCACATCGATAATTGGGAGATTCCTGGCAGGGACTTATTTCCTCATATTTAAAAAGAGTGTCATATATATGTTGACATAATATGGATTATGCCCTTATCCACGGCAACTGAGCAGACTTTCTCTAGGACCAGCTAGTATCATGTTGGGGGGCTGGCATTTGAACTGAAGTTGCAAGTATGCTATTTTCCTTTCTTTTCCATTAGACCTGATTCTACGGTTGGAAATAGATGACAAAGAACAATATTCGACGAATGATTGTGAGCTCTTGTTTGTGTATGTATTTATGTATGAAAAGATGCGTTTCAACAACGCCTTAAAAAGCTAAATTTCGGTAACAGAATTCCTGTAATTTAGTGAATAGCAGCTTCCCCGTCCCTGTAAACCGCCAGCGCATGCGCAGTTGAGACCGGCGTGGGGAGAGATGGCATACACAGCTAAAATTGGGCCCTCGATATTAAGTAGTGATCTTTCCCAGCTAGGAAAAGAATGCGAGCGAATGATGGAGTGTGGCGCAGACTACCTGCATCTGGACGTTATGGACGGGTGAGCGCAAACTTTTTGCTTTTTAAAAGTATATATATATATATATATATATATATATATATATATGTGTGTGTGTGTGTAACAACGCTGTTCGGTCTACGGAGAAACCGTAAAGAGTTCAGCTCGGTCTACGGAGAAACCGTAAAGAGTTCAGCTCGCGTCATGAGTTACACGAGCAAATTAAAAGTCGTATCAACGCGCGGCTAAAATAAAAAAGAAGCAAGTAATTAATTCCTTGTAATTTTAGCTTATGTAGCGCAGCGCACGTTATATTTAAAAGGTTATATCCAAATTTACCCCGGAATTTTGACTACGAACTGCAAAGAAGGAAGTTAATGTCATCAGCGATTGCGAAACTTTAGCGGAACCCATATACCTTCGCTCATATTAAATAAAAGTCCGGTAGCGAGACTTTATTTCCTCTGTATTGTATAAACAACTAACTTGGTTTCAGATAGATAAACATGAAAGTTGAACATAAACAATACAGAATTTGTGTACAGTTGTAAAGCTAAAATCTTCGTGCATGGTGTAAATAAATAGGGTGTAGTGGGACAGTTGAGGTGTACAGGGTACGTATACAATTAAATGTGCAACTATAAAACTTGCCATTCATCTTAATTGCTATTACTGGCCCTTTAACATTAATTTTAAATGTTTATTATAATTTATTCATAATAACAGTTTAGTTTGGTGTCCATTTAAACGGTGAGCATTTATTCATTTTTTCTTTATTTGTGGCATCTTTAAATTGTAATTCTTTGTTATTTTTTTGTGGGTCCAAATCCTTTCTTTAATCAAAATCATACAATCTACTATAACATGAATACATTTATGTAGGTAGTTAAGTGGCATCTTAGTGGTCCTGGGATTTGACTTGATTTGACTGGTTTCTTGATTAACCACACACAATGAAAATATAAGGTGATATAAAGAATAAAGACGTTTCATATTTATCATAGTAATTGTTTTCAAAAAGAAAAATGGCATGTTTAAAAAAAGCATGTTGAATTTTTTTTTTCAACAAGATTTGACACATTAATTGCGTTTCTGGGTTTACATTTTTTTTTTTTTTAGAATTCTAGAATTTGCAATGTTTGTGTAATTAGAATATCACATTATTATATTATTTCACAATAATAATGTTTGCATTTAACAAATCAGTATTCGAAGATATCTAACAAGGTATTCTCCAATCTATTTTGAAGTCATTTTGTTCCAAACATCACGTTTGGCCATCCGATGGTAGAATGTCTCCGGAAAGCTGTGGGTCCAAATCCTTTCTTTGGTAAGTTGTCAATCATTGTTGTTTATCATTAAACTCTGTTATGTAGTGTGTATTACTAATCAGATATAGTAAATCTAGTAATTTTACATAACTGCCTTCATACACACAAATTGTAGGCTTTTGGTACTTTGTTCAATGTTTCTTTTATTACTTTATGAACATGTACTTTTAAAAAAAAATTCTGAAATATATAGTTATAGTTATTATATTCATGTAAACTAGCCATATGCAGTGGATATAAAAACCTCTGCAACCATATGTGCTGTGAAATGAAACTTAAGGCATCTATATAATCTATAAATGATAAACAAATAAACAAAATAAACTAGGTTCAAGAGATAATACTTATTTGTGTGTTTATACAATCTCTCTGGGTACGAGTCCATCAGTTTAAACTCTGATGCAAGACACTTTTCAAATCACCTTAAAGAGTTTCAAACTGATTTCGATCTGGACTCTGACTGGGCTAACCACATTGATCGTGCTTGGCGAAGCCATGCTTTTCTTTTTGTGAAGCAGTCTTTTAAAGAAGATGGATGCAGTTCTTTGAATCATTCTGTTGGTCTAGTGTTGTCATAATGTAATGTTGTCTCAGTTTGTGTATTTGTCGTTAAATATATATTGGTATCCCAAACCTTTGGGACCTGGTAAATGTTTGTGAATGCTGGGAAGTACATTTTGTACCATGACACCTCCTGCTCCTTAGCATGTACCCAGTGCTATACACAGTTCAGATGGGGGTCTTGGTTGTTTTTTGTTTTGCTTGCTTGTGGGGCTCCGTAGGACCACAAGTTGAGGGGGGAGAGCTATACATTTCACAGAGTAGGCAGGAGAAAGAATTGTCCCAACCATGCACTTAGGTGGAGCTACCTCCTCTGCATGGCCAAGGGGTGGCCTGCTGATGTACACATCCACACTGAAGCCAGTTAGAAGCCAGTTATCCATATTCAGGGGATTGCTGTCTGAGAGCGATAGCCACAGTGACACCAGTGGTTTACTTTAACATGAATACGTTTATGTAGGTCAAACTACGGCACGCGGCCCGCCCACACATTGGATCCAGCCCTTTGAATTATGGCAGAGAGATATTTTGAAAATTAAATTTTAATATATGTGTAAAGGATTCATTGGTCTGAGCTGGAAGGAATAGAGACAAGTTCACTTTCAAACATCCGTTCGGTATCTCTGTGGGAATCGCCTCGGGAGTGACCGATCCAGGAAGCACCAATCACACCACGCCTGTCGGAATGACAGACCAATTACGACAGTGACATGCTAGCTTTTTACTATTTTTTTCATATTGGATTTTTCTGTTCCGCTTCTGCTTCAAAATAATTTATTTTGTTTAGATATATATATCATTTTGCGGGAGTCCCGCAAATAACTGTATTCTCCCGCAACCCGCACACACATGAATATCCTGTGTTCCCTCCCGCACCAGCAATCAATGATCAAATCTTGTCCCGCGCCGCACTCATTTGCTTTGGGTCTCACAGGTCTCTACCTCATACTCATGCTGGGACACACCCACAGTCTCACGGTTTAGGAAGCCTTCTCCTGACGTCCGTCGACGCCCACCTTTTCATGCATGAAACTAATGAAAACTCAGACGAGATCAAGACTCACTGATGAACATTTGCATCAGTATGTCAGACTGGTTGTGACAGGAATGGAACCTGACATTGGACTTCTTACCAGTCAGAAACAAGTAAATGTTTTGATTTTGAATAGCACTGAATATAAAAAAGCCATTATAATGGTAATAAATCATTAATATATCACTTGAAAAGAAATTATAATTTGTTTGTGTGGTGCAGAACAAAGTAATATTACTTTACAAACTAATACAAATGTACTAATACAAACTATTCTGGTATAAGTAGGAATAATATATACAGTTAAAATCATACTACTAGTACGCACTCCGGCTATAGTAATTTTCTTTTATAAACTGACCGGGCCCCCCATTAAAGAAAGGAACTGTAATGCACACAATTTAACTATACTTTATGATGTTTCTTGTATCCATTATATCATGGGCCATATTTCTTAATTTATTAACACATAATCTAATTATTTTTTCTGAAGCATTTGTAGTCCATGATTTCGTTTTTAGAGTATTTTTTAAATAAATACATTATAAGGGGCACGGTGGTTTAGTGGTTAGCACGTTCGCCTCACACCCCCAGGGTCCGTGGTTCGATTCCCGGTCTCGGCTATGTGTGTGTCTCGGCCATGTTCTCCCCGTGCCTCAGGGGTTTTTTCTCTGGGCTCTCCAGTTTCCCCCGGTCCAAAACCATGCACGGTAGGTTGATTGACACCTTTTAAAATTGTCTATAGTGTACGAATGTGTGTGTGTGTGTGTCCTGTGATGGGTTGGCGTTTCCATCCAGGGTGTATCCTGCCTTAATTCCCATAGACGCCTGAGATAGGCACAGACTCCCCGTGACCCGAGGGAAGATCGGATAAAGCGGTAGAAGAGGATGAATACATTATATGGACAGGAGGTAGTAGCTCAGTGGTTAAGGCGTTGGGCTTTGGACCAAAATTGACATTAAAAGGTAGTAACAGTCTAGAATTGTTGTATTTTTATATATATATATATATATATATATATATATATATATATATATATATATATATATATATATATATATATATATATATATATATTTTATATATTATTTTTTTTTTTTTATTATTTTATTATCTGTTTATTTTTTAAAACATATTTTCCCTTCAACCCGTTGGACACTTTTGCGGGTCTTAACATATTCAAAAACTCTTCAGGCCATTAGGACATCAGTGAGACTCAACCCTGGGCGTAGCACATCCCCGTTACAGTGCCCCCTGGGGATTTTAGATTTTGGATACAGTGGGGAAAATGTGTTCGCTATTTTACCGGCTTTTAGCCGGTGTTTTGGGGCTGCCGCTGTCATATTTATCCCGCAGCGCCACACACACTTCCCCTTTCAACAGCATGGAATAAATTAGTCGTGCTGCTTCCTTTAGTTGCCACAGACTTTAGACAAATTTTACAGCTGGCTTTGGCTTGTTGAACGTCTACGGAGGATTTTTGATACCTCAAACTAGTATTCTAACAAGCGTTCCAGTGATTAATCGAGTAAGAATAGATACTTTTTCTTTATTAAAGAGCAAGAGTAAATAAGAGAGAAAATTCGACAGGTCTGTTAAAATGAACAAGCATGAACCCATGCAGTGTATTTATTTATAAAATCTTGCACAGTATAGTGATGCGGTATTCCTGTCTGCAGAAAAGCTGCTTGAAATTTTCCATGCAATAAATCTGTGCATTTATTGGAAGTTTAAAAAATGCTCCACTGTGGAGGGACAAATTAAACAAATTCAAGTATTTATTCAATAGATTTTAAAATGTTTGCTGCATGGTTAAATATAGGCCTATGCTACTTGAGAGGGGGAAAATATAATTTAAGTCAAAAGGGGGTAGTTTTACAATGTGTTTGTCATTTGTTCTTACCTTTGTTCTTACTAGGTATGAAGTGTAATTTAACAAACTGGTTTTACTGGTGATGATTTGGGGAATTTAAGCCTTTCCCCCCCGCCAAAATATAATAAGAATAAAAAAAAAGAAATCAGTTTCAGTTTCAAAGTGAATACACAAATACAACAATGTTATTGTCAATGATTTTATGTTATGAAAGTAGTCATTCATATAGACCTTTGATTTGTTTCTGTTGTGGCATTGTGCTTTCATCAATAGAAAGTGTAATATGGCATAAAGAAAAGATGGGAACCTCATACGCTATTTCTATAAAATGTTAATTCCGTCTCTTATTAGCTCCCAGGATGTGGGGTGGAATTTTCTAGCAACAACATCAGAAATGGCTTGATGCAGGTAGGATGGCAGTGTGTTATTTACCCTAGAGCCACCATAGTGAACCACCAACCTTTTAAACAAACAAACAGTGAAGCAATCTGCCCTTGATCTACCAACTGATCCTGCTGAATCAAAATAGAATGTTTCTCGATCCTAATGGACATCCTAATGGACATCCTAATGGATTTAATTTGATTGAAATCAAATTAGGTAGAATCACTCCATTTATAAGAGACCTGTGAACTGTTTTATTTACCCTTGAATGTTTGAATATGAATCACTTTTTTTTAAAGATAAACCACTTTTGCCAGTTTTCCCAACCCAAAATTTTAGGGCATTGGGCTCAGGACCGAAAGGTCGCAGGTTTGAGTCCCAACATCTCAGAGCTGCCACTAGTAGGCCTTTGAGCAAGTCCCTTAACCCGCACTTCACTCTGCCCCAGCCGTTTCAGTTGCACGAGCCAGTGCCTTCCTAGTGCCGGTCCCAAGCCAAAATAGATGGCATTAGGAAGGACATCCAGCGTAAAACGTGTCAAAACTAATTTGCAGACCATCCACTGTGGTGACCTCTAACGGGAGCAGTCGAAAGAAAAACAAACATTTGCAAAATTTTTTACATCTGAATTTAGGCTTTATCTAGTTATTGCAGATTAAGTAATAAGCTGTTTACAACAATAATAATGATCCACTTTACACTCATTCACTCTTGTGAATATATTTTTATATGTCTGTATTACCATATAAAATATTTGTGTCTAATAATATTTTATTTATATTTTATTGTGGATCTTTTCTATTATAACATTGAATGCAGATAATAATTCATGCCTTATTAAACTATAATGTTTCATGTATGAACGACGAATCAACATGTTTAGCGATGAAAAACAGACATTAAGTTGAAGGTTTACTTTCAGTTAAAATACTCAATGTCTTTTTGAGTCCTTCTTATATTTCTGAAAAAAACGTTGGACTTAAATTGTCCACCGGCAGCAAACTAAAAATGGAGTCCTCTCTCTGTGGGCCGTCCGTCATCCTTTTACTAGCTCAGGGGTGGCCAACTAGTAGGAGGCTAAGAGCCATGTTTTTTACGTGTTACTGCAAAGAGCCACATCATACACGTGTACACATGAACATCATCTCATTCCCATTGATGCATGTTATGTGAAAGCTCCTAAAGAGCCGCATGAAACTAGTTGAAGAGCCGCATGAGGCTCGGGAGCCACGGGTTGGCCAGGCCAGTACTAGCTCATGCAGTCAGCTGTCAACCCAAATAATAAAAGGACAATTTCACTGAACAATGAAACAAAATATGAATATATGTAAAAAAAATTATATTGTATTTTGAACAGTGAAAGTCTTTCCTTTGTGTACCCCAGTTTGTTTAGAACCTGGGTCAGGGTACAGGGTCAGCAATGATACAGTGCCCCTGGAGCTCAGAATGTTAAAACCTTGCTCACAGGCTACGCAATGACAGAAAGACCATCCAGAGATTCTACGTAATCTGATAATTTACTTTGATGTGCTACTCCTAGTTCGTTGGGCAGTTTTTACTACTCCCTGCAGTGTTTTCTGGACTGATGCAGTTCAGTTCCCATACGCATCAGTGATACAGCTGGTGCTTGTCTCAATGGAGCAAAGGTAGAAGTTCACCAGGATGTCAGGAGAAAGATGGTTCTTCCTCAGAGCCCTCAGAATGAAGAGGCTCTGATGACCCTTTCTAATCAGACTGGTACTGCTGGCAGTCCAGGTTGGGTCCTCAGAAATGGTACATCCAGGAATTTGAAGCTAGTTACACAGTCCACCACCTCTCTGTTGATATGAATGGGTGCATGTGTGTCACATTTTCTCCTTCCTGAAGTCCACTATGAGCCTTTTGGTCTTGCTTGAATTGAGCATCAGGTTATTGCCAACCGTACATGCTACTAAACGGTTCACCTACTCTCTATAAGCTGACTCATCGTTGTCTTTGATTAGTCTGATCACCATGGTGTTATCTGCAAACTTTATCATTGTGGTGGAACTATGTACATGCTTGCAGTCATAGATAAAGAGAAAGTAGAGGGAAGGACACAGCCTTCTGGTTCTCCGGTACCAATGATGAGGGTGGAAAAGAATTGTTGATCTATTCATAAATGCTGGGGCCTGTTGGTGAGAAATTCCAGGAGACAGTTGCAAAGTGTTGTTTCGATGCCCAGGTCTCCAAGTTTGGTGATTAACTTGGAAGGGATGACGGTGTTAAATGCAGAACTGCAATCCAGGGAAAGCATTCTGGCGTAGGTGTTTTTATTATCTGTGTGCGAGAAGACTGAGTGCGGCACTATGGAAACGGTGTCCTCCGTTCTCCTGTTCTGACAGTAAGCAAATTCACGAGTGTCAAGTGTGACAGGTAGACAGGTTTTGAGGTGTGCCAGGACCAGCCACTCAAAGTACTTAATGATGATTGGGGTGGAAGTCATTAAGACGGGTTGCAGTATAGTTTTTAGGTACAGGCATGATGGAAGTGGTCTTAAGGCAGTTGGGCACAGTAGCTTGGGCTAGAGACTGGTTGAATAAGTCCGTTAGGACTCCAGTCAGCTCCTCTGCTCATGCTCTGAGGACACCCGCGGATACAGTCATCTCTTGATGGTTTGAGATGTTTGTAAACTTGATGGGGTGGAAAACAACTGGAGCTGGTGGAACCTCAGGAAGCTTTGGAATGATTAGAGAAAGAGATGCAGTGGAGAGGAATTAGCCTATCTGTTGTTCAAAATATTAACAAGATGTACTGATGTTCAGATGTACTGTATCATAAGCAGTGTTTCCTCTAGGTTTATAGCTTTTGGGACAGACACACACACACACAGGACAGGATGAGGTGGACAGAACTCTGCCATGTAAGATAGAGAGAGCAGAGGAGAATTGCAAAATCAGGACAATGTAGAGACAGAAATGACATGCCGTCCGGTAAATAACAGAAATAGCAAATATTTAAAGAACAAGGTTTAGACCTGTTCTATAGGAACGGTAACCTTAAATGACCTGATTGTGATCTGATGCTTATATAGAAAATAGAATTAAATAAAATGTACTTCACCCTAAAGGGGAGTGGGGCACTCCCCTGGGAAACACCGATAAGGATATGATATGATAAGACTAACTTTAGCTTGTTTATTAAAGACACTGAACAACCACCTAATAATGCATTAATGCATTACAATTATCCTTGAGCATGGCCCGTAACCCTCTGTGCTCCATGGGTGCCGTATCATGACTGACCCCAGCTTCCAAACAAGTTGGAATATGCGAAGAAAGAATTGCACTGTGCTGCAATGTATATGTGACAAATAAAGGCTATTCTATTCTATTGAATGCATAGACTAGCTTCTCTACATCAGATATAGATATGTTTCTTCACTTAGTAATGTTTCTGAGATGGAAGTCTGTATTTGTAATACAGTACAATGCATAAGTATTTATTCCCCTTGAATATTTAGATATTTTATATAATATTTCACTTTATAACCACAAACTTAAATGTATTTTCTTTGGATTTTATGTGATAACCACAAAGTTGAATAGCATTTATAAAGTGCCATTTTGACGATACAGGGGATTGAACCAATCACCTTCCGATCATTAGCTCAGCACCTTACCCATAGAACTACATCCCCCACTAGGCTCGCTACAATAGATGGTGCTTGTGTTTATCCCGGGATTAAGTCACAACATCGTTACACAAGCTAAACATACAGCCCGAACTGCAATGGAATGGTTGAGATCAGAGTATATTCATGTGTTAGAACGGCACAGACCAAAAAGAATGGCCCAGACCAAAATTCTATTAAAAAACTTTGACAAGACTTAAAAATTGTAAAAATACAGATGTTCTTCATCCATTCTGATTCAACTGGAACTCTTTTGCCAAGCTGGTAGAGACATACCCATATATATGTGCCAAAGGTGGTTCGACAAAGTATTGACTCAGGGGAGATGAATACATACGCATGCCACACTTCAGATTTTTATTTATTAAAAAAATATTTGATGATATATCTAATTTTCCTCCCATGTCACAATTATACAATTCTTTG
Organism: Kryptopterus vitreolus; assembly: GCA_030449085.1. NCBI lineage: Eukaryota > Metazoa > Chordata > Actinopteri > Siluriformes > Siluridae > Kryptopterus > Kryptopterus vitreolus. The sequence continues at coordinate 21,474,719 of JACRUU010000011.1, forward strand.
TGTTGGTATATCACATACAATTCGAATAAATACATTTATGTTTGTAGTCGTAAAAATTAATTCGCTATGTATATATGTATGTATATATGTATGTATATAGATCATATATATGTATTTATGTATTTCTATAGACCAGCTCAAAGTATCACATAATTGTGAAGTGGAAGGAAAATCATACATGATGTTAAATCTTTTTTTATAAATGAAAATCTGAAAAGTGTGGCATGTATATGTATTCACCCCCTGAGTCAACACACACACACACACACACACACACACACACACACACAGGATTGCACCTGCTTTACTATTGTAATGGTAAAACATTTTCCTGTCTCTCTTGGACAAAAGGCTCATGATTAAAACGTGTCTATCATGGTTTCAAAACTTGAAACCATGAGACTTTATTATTACAAAATGTTCCAGTGTATTTATCTATGTATAAAATATTTAATTCTATGATTCCTTATCTGTAATATACTGTAGTATTCACAGCTTCCATTTAGCATGTTCATAACAATTATTCTGAGAAATAGAATGTATGTAGTTTACACAGTGTATAACATATAGTAAAATTGTTTTTGTCCAGACATGCACATGATGGTTTCCAGGCCAGAACAGTGGGTGAAGCCAATGGCAGTAGCAGGAGCAAACCAGTATACCTTTCATTTGGAGGCCACTACAAATCCTGGAAGCCTTATCAAGGATATACGTGAGAGTGGCATGAAGGTTTGGGCTTCAAGTTTTTTGGGATGTTTTCTTTTTAGCTACACACTCTAGCTACTGTGCAACAAAATTACACAATTGTAAAAGCAAATAAAATGTCTGGGCAGATATTGAGGTGAGAAAAAAGAAAAAATTGTATAAAAAGACAATCCCTAACAATTGCTTAGTCACCATGGCATATTCTTACTCCGCAGTTCTGCATTTGAGTTTTTATATTACTTGGGTACATATATTTGATCATCTTATTATTATTATTATTAGTTAGAGGTTGCCAGAGCGGCTCACCCTTTTCAGTTTTCTGATTTCCATATTTAGTTTGGTACATTTTCTTTACTCTGGATGCCCTTCCAAACGCAACCCTCCCCAATTATCCAGCTTTGGGCTTGGCACTAAGAGTGTGCTGCCTTGTGAAACCCTTATGACTGGGTTGGGTAAATATATTTTATCTATGATGTTAAAATGTAATTTGCAGTGTGTTTATACAGTAGCCTGCCAGTAAATTAGATACGCTGCATGCTTGTGTTTCATGGACAATTTTTGAGGTTAGCTCATTCTGTGATGTTATTTCTTCTACATTTTTCTAGCCAGTTTTCTGATATTAGAAATAATGTAAAACAAAGTTTGCACTCATTGCTATTTTTATTGTTAATGTTTTTGAAAAATGTCTTTTATGCTGATCAAGTGTGTATTTATTTGATGGAAAAATCAAAACAGAACAATTCTAGTTTTATTGATTGCATGTAATATTATAATTTTCTGAGATTGTGGATTTTGGGTTTTCACAAGATGTAATCCCTAATCACCTCAATTATGACAAATCATGGCTTGAACTATCTTGCTTTGCATGTAATGGGTCTAACTCGTATATTAGTTTCACCTTTTAAGTTGCAAAACTGAAATAAATGAACTTTAGCACGATATTCAAATTTTTCAACTTTCACCTGTCTATGCTGTTTATTTTGTATTATGATAGATTGATAGATAGGTTGAGCTAATTTAAAATAATTCAGAATGCTATATTAAGGGTTTCCAGCCAAGCCATTGACTCTATCTGTATTTGTTGTGATCCATTATTTGTGTTTGCATCTTTTTTTTTTTTTTTTAATAGAAAAAGGGGTGGGCATCCTCGAACCAGTGGTGACATAAACATACTGAAATTATTTTACAACATGGCTTATTCTGTTGCCAAATTGCTGATAAATGATAAATTGTGACCATTGGAATAATACAGGGAGTCTGTCCCCTAAATGTCTTTGTGATGTACTTTCTTATTCTGATTAACTTTCGTTCAGACTGACCTTAATTTTGGCATTTACTTAATGCTGATGATCCAGAGCTTGCAATTTGCATTATAGAAGTGGGCCCAAATAAAAGGATACAATAGATGTTATAACGATGGATTTTACAGCTGAATAAGTCACCTACCATCAGGAATCTTGAATTTCCTGCAGAACTGCTGGGATCTGACCCTTTTGAAGAGGTTGAACTGGATTTGTTCACAATCTGAACAAGAAGTCTCAGAAAAAAGCATGAAGATGCTTCATCATCATCATCATTATCATTGTCAGATGCTATTATTGCAAACATACCAGCGTCCATTGCAGAAAGCATTCCTACTGATTAAAATGAATGATGCTCTTTTCTGAAAGTCCAAAGAGTAAAAAGCTATTTGCATCATCCTATTGTGTATAAAATCAACAAATGCAAATCATCATGAAATTATGGTATCCATTTTATGTTGTAGACGACACAAAATGCAACCTCCTCTTTAGGGAACAGCTAAACATTCATTAAGTGGCTCTCAGTTGATGACAGTATGATTCCCTACTATGGGAATCATAGTTAAAGTAGACACACTGTAGGTAAAATATTTCTTCAGTAAATCAAAGTTCTCCCTTTAAACTGTATAAAAGTATTTGCCTTACAATTTATTTAAGTATCCAAACTACTATGATTTTATATGGTTATCTTCCTATTATCATGGACACTTGGATACAGCAGCTTCTATGGCTCTTGCTAGCAGTACAATTTCTTCCCTTAAAACTTGTCATAGAGACTTTAGTATTACAAACTCACTTTGAGTCTTGACTTGTCATAAGTGTCTGGTTTCTATTCAGCTGCAAATTCAGTCATCAAGAGACTATAGAATGTTGTTTGAATTGAGCACCATCCACCAAAACAGCCAGGCAGAAAAACAGTTTATAACCCCACAGATTATACTGATATCCTTGCTTCACACTATATCTGTACTGTAATGGTCCTTGTATTATTGTTGTTGTTGTTATGGTTGTTTTGTTTCATACAGTTTGTCATTTGGGTTTATTTTATTATGTTAATTGGACAAAACATTACTATGTTATTCACACAAATGTTTATATGGACATAATTCCGCAAATATATACACAATATCTCCTTTTATACATTCATACAGCTATATATATCTTCACAACATTAATTCACTTTGATTCATTTTTTTTAACCAGAAATGTTTGTGAAATTGGTTCTCATGCTTAGAAGGGAAAAGTCTTGAATCATATAAACATATCCAAAATATATGTCTTTTGCAAGATACTCATTTGTCAGATAAGATTAAGGTAAAGATAATCAAAGAACAATTGTTTATTTTCAGCGCAATATAATCCAAACCCAAGTAATAAATAAAAAAAACCTTCATTTGTTCAAAATATCGCCATTATAGAGCCTAAACATCGTTTTATTATCATAAACATCTCAATCAATAATTGTCCAGTTATAATTGGTATGACCAATTGTGACCCAAACACGGACACACAATCTTTTTTCAAAACTTATTTTCCTATATTTGCAATCTTTTGTTCAGTCTTAATCGCAGATGATTTCAATACAGTTTTCAAACCAGCAACAGATTGATCCAGTAGTCAAAGTAATACATTTATTTTGCAATCCGCAGAAACCATAAAACAGTGATTTTGGTCTTGTCAATAGTTGCCGAATAGTTTTTTTCATCAGGCTATCACTCATATTCCTCTACTGATTCCTTTATTACCAATAATTCTATCATATCAAATCTTTCCGAATCAATAATATATCCACTTGTCATTAGTGATCATGCTCCAGTAACATTAAAATGGAATATAAGTGAATTTTACAAACCTAGTACTAAATGGCATTTTAACATATTTCTTTGGAAAGACCCAGCATTTTTAAAAGTTTGTATGCCTCAGGTATGTTTGTGCGTACCTGATCCAGTGTGTTGTAGTAGATAAGAGACATTTTTGATAGAACAGATTTTAGGCTGATTTGTTAACATAAATGTACAGACCTCCACCCATGCACTTAACAGAGTCTACTTCTGTCCTCTCTGTCTGGAAAACACTGCAACCCTCCAGATCAGTGGCACTGCTGGAAATTCACAAGTATGATGTAGTCTGGAGTAGCAGTTGATCCGTTTTGTTCACAAGAGACCATTAATTAAGATAATATAACTCCAGGGCAAGATGGATTCCCCAGTTAGTATAACACTTAGTCCATTAATTACCTCTCTTCATTAGAATTTTAAGTGAGTCACAAAAATAAATAAATAAAACATTTTGGCTTATTTGAATGCAGCTATAATCTCACTTCTTCTCAAACCCAATATACATTTAATTGAAAAGGACCATCAGTAACATCTACAATACGGTCAGATTGAACCAGTTTTATAAAAGGAAGACTAGCATCCAATTTAATTTAATGTACTATTCTTCAATTCAAAAACCAAAAACCTTTATATCAGTGGATGCAAAAAAAATTATAGTCAACTTCCTGTTTTCCACTTTAGAGAAACTTTGTTTTGGCGAGAACTTCATTAATTGGATAAAGTAGAGCATAAGATCGTCATGTATTTTTACACTGCACTGGGGGAGTTGACAAGCATATTCACTCTCCCCCTCATTATCAAGATCTTTACTGAACGGTTAGCAGCAGCCGTCTGCCAAACAGCTATATTAAAGGAGTTCAAATATTAAATACAACACAAAATCAGTCTTTATGCAAATGACGTTACTGTATTTAGAGGTCCCCCTATCATTATTACAAGAAACAATTAAAATTATTGATTCATTCTCCCATATTTCTGAATACTCAGTCGACTGGGGTAATTCATCTATTATTTTATTGCATTCCAGTAGCATGGATATGACATTTCAGATAACACCTATTCCTTTATGCATCAATCACTTTATTATCCAATCATGTTTCCCCGAGGCTGTCAGAACTGGTTAGTGTTCATTACTCAAAATAATAATTGATGATCTTCAACGCTTAATGAATATACCACTATCCATTATGGGTAGAATATCAGTAATTAAAATGACTATACTTCCTAAATGCAACTATTTATTTTCAAGTATTCCATCACCATCCAACCTCACTTGGTTTAAGTATTTGGATTCAGTCATTATTTGAAATATAGCTTAATTTATGTAATTAAATTACCTACTCTGCAGAAACCCGAAATTACAAGGAGGATGGTAGGGGCCACATTTCTACCATTATTCTTTGGCTGCTCAGCTTCAACATATATACCAAGGGATTCAAAATATATACCCAATCCGATTCGAAAACATGTATAGATTTTGAGCAAACAATTTGTAAGGATATTTGAATTATTTAAATTAATTAATATTTAAATTTACCATTCTATAGTCAGACTCCTGTTTTAGATTAGATTAGATTCAACTTTGTCATTACAAGCAGCAACTATAGCAACAGCATTAACAGCCTTGTGGAAATTATAATTATTCCTCTAGCACCTTCTAAATGCAATCCCATTTGGAATAATAATGGATATTATACAATTAATTTAAAAAAAATTTGAACTTACACAATTGGCAGAACAGGGCGTTACACATCGTCAACATAACATATATTTCATAGTAATAATCTGGTCCTACTTTCATACTTTGGTCAAGAAATACAGCATCACGAGTAAGAGCTTTTTGGAATATGTAGAAATCAAATTCTCTATCCAATCAATAAATCTACATTCTGACCATTAAGCTAAACCATTCACCATCCAACTCAGAGTTATTCTCCAAAATTGAAAGAGTAATATCAAAACAGATAAAATGTTAAGTTTACCATATGCTAAATGGGAATCGGATCTAACTATTACTCCTGTTGCTGATTTCTGGACAAAAATCTGCAAAAACCGCTACTCTATGGCAAAAATTTCCAATCTTCATTGTATATGTAGTCTATGCAGTTACAAAGTAGTATTATTACACCGTTTTGTTATCTCTCCTGACCTTTCAACAGTCGTAAACCTATTGCCTTCTTTGTCTGAGACCATTTGTTTTATTTTATCTGATGCATAAAACCATCTCATTAAATGGGTGTAGTGTTTTTGTCAATCCATGATTTTAGATTTCTTGTTTCAAACATGTAATCTTTCACTGCCATAGCATGCCTATGTGTTGATTATAGAAACTCTTTTGCAGGTTGGTCTAGCTATAAAACCTGGAACCACAGTTGAAGAATTAGCACAATGGGCTGGGCAAATCGACATGGCCTTAGTTATGACGGTGGAGCCTGGATTTGGTGGTCAGACATTTATGGAAGACATGATGCCAAAGGTGTGTTCATGTGTTTGTACATTTATTATTGCATTTCCAATAAATACACATACCCAAAAGGTTTTACTTTTTGACAATGCTAGGGAACTGCCAAAACCTACTGACCTAAGATAAACTTATTTTGTATTTCCTACGCTCAGTATCATATAATGATAATTTTTTTTTATAAAAATGGAAATTTAGAAATGTAAATTAAAAAAAAATCAATAACTAAAATATCACATGTAAATAAGAATTTAGACTCTCTACGTAGTACTTTGGCAACAATTACAGTCTTGAGTCTTTTGGGGTGTGAAGTACTAGCTTTGCTGGATGGTAAATCCATGGCTGTGGATGTTTTTGTTTGTCCAGTTACCGCTTAAGGATTGACCACAAATTCTAAATGGGATTATGGTCTGGGGAATCTCTTGTTCATGTAGTGCTTACCATCATCAAGTTTTTTTTTCCGGATACCACAAACAATCAGAAAGTGGATTAATCAGAGAACTTACAACTGAGAAATCGAGGGTTAAGGGCCTCTCTCAAGGGCCCACTTGTGGTAACTTGGTGGTCATGGGGTTTGAACTGGAGGCCAATGCCTTACCACTGAGTCACCATCTCCCACAGCAGTCCAATCCCTGTACCTTTTGCTTATTTGCTGCACAACGATTAGTCAAACACTCATTACAATTGTCAAGGATGCAAGGAGTGTGGTTAATTCTGTTCCGCAGGGATGATACTGGACGCAGAGTGCTGTAGGGAGAGTCCTTTTATGCGCGGCTTGAGTGCAGAGTTAATGTGAAACAGGTGTGGGCGATTAGTAAATGGGTGAGGGTGTGCGTTGTGATTGGTTGGTGGATCTTGGCAGCTCTGTGACAGTCATGAACTTGAAATCTGATTTGTTAAAGCAACAGCTTCAGCATCATGTGAGTTAAATAACAGCTTCCTGCACTATTCTTTCTGAACGCCTGAAGACAGATTTCTTTTTCCGTGGTAACACTGATGTGATGGCTAAAATATGAATCAATATAAATTCATACATAGAGTTTCTAAAAAGTCTACAAAAGTCTGAAAAAAAAAAAAATCTCTTTGATTGTCTTGCATTGTCTTGGATATACAATGGATTTTCCTTTTTAACCTTTCCAAATGTACAAGTTTAGTGATACTTGGTTTGAAAAAAATATTTAAGGTTGATTAAGGCCAGTTTCTAACAGCATCTTTATGTTTGGGTGTATTTTTTATGTTTCATATTAAATTTCATTCTTATACACGTGGAAAAAATTGTTGGTACCCCTGAAATTCTTCCAGAAAATCAAGTATGGTGTGTTTATTCTGTTTGTGTGTATTGGAACAACACAAAAAAAAGGAAGGGGAAAAAAGCAAATTTAACAAAAATGGGCTGGACAAAATTGTTGACACCCTTAACTTAATATTTGGTTGCTCACCCTTTGAAAAAAAATAACTGAAATCATTCGCTTCCTATAACCATCAATAAGCTTCTTGCACCTCTCACCCAGAATTTTGGACAACTCTTCCTTTGCAAACTGCTCCAGATCTCTCATATTGCTACATTTACAGCATTTGGCAGATGCCACAACTGAGCAGTTTAGGGTTAAGGGCCTTGCTCAAGGACCCACTAGTGGCAGCTTGGTGGTGGTGGTGTTTGAACTTCCGGTTCAATGCCTTAACCACTGGGCTACCACTTCCATCGGAGCCTTGAAATATTGGAAGGGTGCCTTTTCCCAACAACAATTTTAAGATCTCTCCAGAGGTGTTCAATGGGATTTCAATCTGGACACATTGTTGGCCACTTTAGAACTCTCCAGCGCTTTATTACCATCCATTTCTGGGGGCTTTTTGAAGCATGTTTGGGGTCATTGTCCTGCTGGAAGACCCAAGATCTCAGACGCAAACCCAGCTTTCTGACACTGGGCCCTACATTGCACCCCAAAATCCTTGCTTCACCAAAAACCTCTATCTTGGTCTCATTTGTCTACAAGTCGTTTACCCAGAAGGGCTTAGGATTACTTAGGCTTAAGTACATTTTGGCCAACTGTATGTCTCTGTGTCAGCAGTGGGGTCCTCCTGGGTCTCCTGCCATAGTGTTTCATTTAATTTAAATGTTAAGGGACAGTTTGCGCTGACACTGATGCAGCCTGAGCCTGCAGGACAGCTTGAATTTCTTTGGAACTTGTTTGGGGATGCTTATCCACCATCTGGACTATGCTGTATTGCAACCTTTCATCAGTTTTTCTCTTCCGTCCACGCACAGGGAGATTACAGTCCCTCTAGAAAAACGCAATCGCCTGATTTAATGCATAATCAGCCAAAGTCTGCTTCTTTATGCGGGGGTTGCATTTTTTCAAATATGGCGCACTTTTGCCGCGTAAATTGCCAATTTCAGCAAGCAAAATATGCATAGCATGATTTTATAATCCCTGTATTTTCGTTGCATAAAAGTCTCATATATCTCTTCACATGAGTAAAGCGCCATTACTTTCCCCCTATTGCCATGGGAACCTTATGAAGTGATGTAATTACGCAATTACGCAGTGAGACCATGATGAAGCGCGTGAATCATTCTCATTTGCCAACAAAAATAAGCACAAAAGACTGCGCGAAGCAGTTTCACAGTGTGTTACATGAGAGTGGGGGGAAATTATTTTGCACTCCGTGCAACTGCATGTTGGAAGCAGGCAGGAAGAAGCAGCTCACCTACCCCTAGGATTCAACTTCCAAAACAGCTTCCAAGATTAAAGTTTGTAAATTATGAAAAGGCTGATGGTTAAATTGAAAACAGAACGAAACAGAGAGAGGTGTGTGTGACTGTTAATGAGATTTCCAAGTATGTTGTGTGTGGATGTAAGTTAACGTTAGGGTTAGATATCCTAACAGTAGTGTCATTTCCCATGAAAGATGATTGATTTTGCCATGAAAGAATTACTACAGAACTTGTTTGGATCAATGTTTTGGAAGTGTGAGCAATGTGTTAATTAAGGTCTGAAATAAAAAAATATTTACTCTGTGATTTAGTATGCTTAGTATGCTTGAGTCCATCAGTTCCAGACTTCTTGTTAATGTTGTGCACTGTGGACAAAGGCAAATTTAGATCTCTGGAGATGGATTGTAACCTTGAGATTGTTGATATTTTTCCACAATTTTGGTTCTCAAGTCTTCAGACATTTCTCTTCTCCTCTTTCTGTTGTCTATTCTTAATGTTCACACAAGACACACAATTCAAAGACATCTATATATTCAGAGTCTTCTTCTCTCCTTTTTATTTGTTTTCATGTGTGATTTTTATATTGCTCACACCTGTTACTTGCCCCAGGTGAGTTTAAAGGAGCATCACATGCTTGAAACAATATTATTTATCCACAATTTTGAAATGGTGGCTTCAAGTTTGCCCAGACCATTTTTGGAGTTTTATGTGACATGTTCAAATTTGCTTGAGAGTTGCTGGAGAGTTCTGAAGTGGCCAACAATGAATCCAAATCTAAATCCCATTGAACACCTGTGGAGAGATCTTAAAATTACTGTTGGGAAAAGAGCAAAAAGGAAGAGTTGTCCAAAATTCTGGGTGAGAGGTGCAAGAAGCTTATTGATGGTTATAGGAAGTGAATGATTTCAGTTATTTTTTTCAAAGGGTGAGCAACCAAATATTAAGTTAAGGGTGTCAACAATTTTGTGCAGCCCATTTTTGTGTGACATTATGTCAAATTTGCTTTTTCCCCCCCTCCATTTTTTTGGTTCCAATATACACAAATGGAATAAACATGTGTATAATGTGTTAATGCAATACTTTTCTGTGAGAAATCATTGATTTTCTGGAAAAATTTTACCAATAATTTTGTCTGAGGGCAATATTAATAATTTGTGAAAATGAAGACTTTATTTATTTTTTATCAATTAACAAAATGGCAAGTAAATCAACAAAAGATAAATCCAAATCAAATCAGTGTTTTGTTGGAATACCAAAGCAAAAAGAAAAGCAGCTCAGACCTTCAATATAAATTATATAAATGTTTATATTATAATGTCTGTCTATCTATCCTTCCATCCATCCATCCATCCACACATACACATCCAGGAAAACATGTATTTTTTTGTGATTGTTGTGGGCAGAAATGCTTGCTTTTGCGGCACGTTTTCTTGAAAAATGCGATGGAATATGCGCAATAGTTTTGCAATTGTATGTGACTTCTGGGAAGTTGCAAAAAACTGCAGTTTGATGAAAAAGAGAAAAAAAGGTGACCCCCCCCAACATATACTACACTTTTAACCTATAACCTCCATCTAGTTTTGCCTTTTTAAGCCTGTATATTTGGTTAGTTGTTGCATCTTTATTTTGCACACTTAGGTAAATCTTAGTTACAGAAATTTGTGGCTTCTGATTCAAGAATCAAAGAAATTAGAGATATCCTTACAGATCAAGAAAATCGAATAATTATAATGATAATAAAAACAAACAACACACGAATGAACACTAGTCGAGACAGTGAAAGCTTAGAAATGCAGTCAAAAGTAAAAGAAAAATATAACGAATTATTGCACAGTAATTGCCTAAGTAATTTTACATATACATATGTAAAAGTATTTTATAGTATTTATTATTTTTATATATGACTACAGTATTAAATACAAATGTTACACAATAATTGAATGTAAAAATATGTGTTAATTACAGTATTGCACAATAGCTGAGATAAATAAAATGTTGACATATTACAATATAAGGCGCAATGAAGTATAAAAATTAGTAAAGTACAAGAGAATGTGCACATAGATAAGGCAGCAGAATTTAAATGAGTATAAGGTAGAAATATATAAGTGTTTGTCAAATATATAAGTGTTTGTCATCAACTGCTGTTTGTATTGTATTTGTATCGTCCACAGGTCAGCTGGCTAAGAAGTCAGTTTCCTTCCTTAGATATTGAGGTCGATGGAGGAGTTGGACCAGACACTATTCATCATTGTGCTGAGGTACAAACTGATGAATGTGGTGTTGTTGAAGCATAAAGCTCACAAACAAGATCATGATATAGTTTTTATATATATATATATATATATATATATATATATATATATATATATATATAATATATATATCTATATATATATATATATATATATATATATATATATATATATATATATATAATATAAAGATTTGGAAAAGATAAATACACTGCATTAACTCGGTTACAAATTGAAATGACTTTTTAATAAGTTATTATAGTACTTGGTATATAATATTTCTAAAAGGTAGTTATAATTTCTTACTCATATCTCAGTTATACATATGCTTGCATTATGAGAGCTTTAATACAATAAAAATATAATTGAATATACAGTATCTAGAGCAGGGATCACCAACCTTTTTGTAACTGAGAGCTACTACATGGACACCGAGTCATATAAAGGGCTACCAGTTTGAAATACTCCTCTGAAATAACAAATTTACCTTTAGTTATATATTATTATTATTATTATTATTATTAATGATACTCATTTATCTATGTAAATACACTTGACAGTGACTATCAACAACGAATTAACTACATTTTACATTATAGACGCATCTCACTGATGAGTTGTGCACTTTTTATAGCAAGCCTGAGAGCTACTCATGTGCTCCTTGGGGGCTACCTGGTGCCCACGGGCACCACGTTGGTGACCCCTGATCTAGAGGTTTCAGGGTGCTGGCTGAGAGGAACAAAATCAAAACAGGCCCAAAAAACAGATCAAGACATGATCTGGCAGGTAGTAAGATTTTTGGGGTCCTATATACCCGTGGAAAAAGCCACAAGATGGCCGCTGACCCTGAAATGAGTGTTGTGAACTGGACCTGCGCACTCTGGTCTCTGAGAATCTGTGAATCTAGAGTAGAAGGCTCAAGATGTACAGGGTATCTAGCAGATCAGTTCTGCTGTTGCTCAGACATGTTTAAGCCGTCAGCCTTGTAATGTTTATTTATTCAGAATTTCTTTTTTTTATAAGTTGAAATAAAACTGGGCTGATATATTGATGTTGTATTTATGTATTTAAATTCTGATTCTTACTTTTTCTGTTTTTAGGCAGGAGCAAACATGATTGTTTCAGGCAGCGCTGTAGTGGGAAGTGCAGACCCACGATCTGTAATTGCCCTCCTCAAAAATGTCATCCTTGAGGCCATTCAGAAACGATCCCTTGACCGTTAATAATGTCATCTATTTTTTTCAAATATCAATTAAAAGTTCATCCTGTCTAAACTGTTTCAACTGTCTTTTTTTAATTGGCAATTAACAAGTATTTAGATATTCTTGTTAATCGCCTTTTTAAATAAATAAGACTGTACCTTTGTAGTCTTAATGCCCATAGACGCCTGAGATAGGCACAGGCTTCCCGCGACCCGAGGAAAGATCGGATATAGCGGTAGAAGATGAATGAATGAATGAATGAATGAATGTACCTTTGTAGTTTATGCTTCAATGTGTTTTTTTTCCATCCTGTAGTTGAGCAGTACAGTCAGAATAAGCAGCTCTAAAACAGATGAACATTGTTTATATTTAGATATACCTCTAAATATAATTTTTTGTAAGACACACTTACACACTTATGTGATTAGTCAATTACACAAGGATCATAACAATTAGCTTGTACATTTCATTAATATTCCTTTAAGGAAATATGAAATATTTTAAAACAACATTAAAAACTAAAATAAAAGCTCTCTTTTGCCTGACACAGGCCTCCTGATTTGGGATAATGAAGGCGCCACTCCGGGATAAGCTCCAGTCGTGTCTCGTTGATGACGCTCCACCTCTCCCATCCGTGCTGGGTTGCGCGGCGATTGCGCAACCCTTCTGCCGTCCGACGACGCGCCGAGTTCGGAGAGCTTGCCCATCTCAGTAGGCCCATCATGACAATATATATATATATATATATATATATATATATATATATATATATCTATATATATATATATATATATATATATATATATATATATATATATATATATATATATATATATATATATATATGTATATGGATTAATGAAAGAAAGAAGGTTGGCAGGTTGAAATATTCAGAATATATATTATATATATAAGGGGCACGGTGTCTTAGTGGTTAGCACGTTCGCCTCACACCGCCAGTGTCCGGGTTCGATTCCTGTCTCGGCCATGTGTGTGTGGAGTGTGCATGTTCTCCCCGTGTCTCACGGTTTTTCTCCGGGTTCTCCGGTTTCCCCGGTCCAAAAAAACCCTGCACAGTAGGTTGATTGGCACCTTGGAAAATTGTCCCTAGTGTATGAATGTGTGTGTCCCCTGTGATGTGTTTGGCATTCCATCCATCCAGGGTGTATCCTGCCTTAATGCCCATAGACGCCTTAGATAGACAGACTCCCCGTGACCTGAGGGAAGATCGGATATAGCGGTAGAAGATGAATGAATTATATATGCATGCACACACATTTGACACACACAGGTTGTCTGTGTCTCTTTGAGGTATCAGATGGAAAACAAGAGTTATAATTATAACAGAGTTATAATTAACTATAAATATTCAAGTTGGATTAGCAATTAAAAGCTGCAGAATAAATAGTTAATCTAGTAGAATAATACTTGATCTAGTAAGATCAACACTCAGTGACTTTGAGATCATGAGCAAAACACAGAGACAATTACTTGTGAATATAATACATTTAATAATTGTGAAACATAACACCAACTAAACTACAACAAATAATAAACACAAATAAAGACAAATAACACAAATAAAAAAACATAAACACAAATAATACAAATAAAATGCTAGTGAGAGAGTAAAATGTCAAGGAAAATGGAGAGAGAAAGGAGAAATGTAAATTAGAAATTAAAGGAGAAATTGAAGGAGCAAGAGAAAGAGCTTCTGCTTTAGATCAAAGTTCTTGTCTGGTACAAGCAAAGTTCTTGATTGAAATTGCTGTTAGAGTCTCAGAAGAAAGTGATGGTCTTGGAGAAGAATCTGAGCATCGATAGATGGGTAACCAGGGCTTTTATTGCCCTGTGGAGTTACACCTAACTTAGACAGGACGGCCAATAGGGGCCCGGAGATTTTAGCGGGAGAAAATCCCTTTGTCTGTGTATAGGCTCATCTCCACGCCTTAGGGCTGGTCCAGAGAATTAATACATTTTTGAATTAAGAATATCTTAGGCTAATATGGTGCCTACAAACAGTCACATGGTGTATATCATTGTATAGGTAATGATTAATGGATAATTTTGACACCAAAAGTCACATAGATAGGGCGTGTGGAAGCGGAGAAGGATAGATCAGGCAATTAAGAGTATCACATACTTTATAACACCTTAATTGGTGAATTAAAGATTGAATCATAGTTAGTATTAAAGAGTGAGACAAGTAGTATTGGAACAGGGATAGTTTAGACATATTAGGAACTATTCGTTACAGAGGCAGTCATCCTATCCTGAGAATTGAGCACAAAACTACTATTCTATAGGACATTAGGGAGAACTATTATCTTATAACAAAGTAACATATAAAACAATGTGGTTCATGTATATGATAAAAGATAGAGTACATGGAACACAGTTATATAATTAGGCAATAAAGGTGGGATACCTACATTTGTATATAGGTTATACGCATGTATACACATATATTCTTATATCTATCTATATCTATATCTATATCTCTCTCTCTCTCTCTCTCTCTCTCTCTCTCTCTCTCTCTCTCTCTCTATATATATATGGAGTGCATGGAATCAAATGTGTCCGGGCAGATTATTTAAATCTGGTTGAACAAAACACTTGCTCTTTCAGTACATAGGTTGCCTAGTGCATAGGGCTGGACATGGTGCCCATTATGAACTACAGGATAATTCATTAATTTTATTGAAATTAAACAGCTTTTCAGTTGAAAAATATATTGAGTTTTCTTTTCATTATGCACGTGGAAATGCTCCTACCTTATAGATGCGAGTTCGGCTTTAGTTTTTTACATTTTGATTTCACATTTAAGTGATCTTATGTGATCACTTAAGTGATTAAGAGATTATTAAAGATTTTTCAAAAATATCTTTCAAGGTTCAGAACGATCTTTCAAGGTTTTAATAATGAATCAGATCAGCTTCTTCAGCTAAGAAAACCTATTCACAAATGGTTCAAATAAACTAAAAAAAAATGTTTTCAGCCTTGACCTAAATATAGATACTTACCAGAACACTTTATTTGGAACACTAGCTATGAGTTTAGTTACTATCTTGTATGAAACAGCTCTTCCCCTGCTGTAGTCTTTAGTATTCAAAATATTCAACAAATAGTATACACCTTTTCATTGAAATATGCATAGTAGATTGTCAGTAGTATTTTAATCAAGGAGAAATTTGATTGGGAGTAAATGTAGGGTTGATCTGGTCATTTCCTCTGGTGCTAGCAAAGAGCGAACTATGTGAAGCTTGTTTAAGTATACTCTTATCTTCACTTGTCTAAGACACTCTCCATTACTACACACTGTTGACCCCAAACTCATCCACCTTCACCACCTCTTTACATTCAACTGCCTCCCTTCTTATTCACACACATGTACTCTCTTACTCATACCCACCTTTCCAGACTCTTTTCAGCCTGGTCCCTACTCTCACCATAAATAACAGCATCATCTGCAAATATCATAGTCTATGGAGACTCCTGTCTGACCTGGTCTATCAACCTGTCCATCACATTCCCATCGGCATCCTCTAGCACTTAACTTGCAGTAAATCCTTTCAAGCTCGGACCCTCTGCCCGGCCAACTGCTACAAATCCTTTTCTCCTTCCTTAGTGTCCGACTTATCCAACATCTCTTCACCACCACTGAGCACCTTTCTGACCTCTTACCTTGAATCTAACACTACAGTCTTCCACCTTCAGTTTCAACCATCTTATTCTCTTCTAACTTGTCACTCTCTTTCTCTTACTCTTCATCTCTAAATCCATTCTACAGACCACCATCCAATTCTGTCTCCCTACACTATCTCCTGCCTCCACCTTACATTCTGCAATCTCTTCCTGCACAGAATATAGTAGAATATATACACACACTCACACACACACACACACACACACTCACACACCATCCACTGCTATATTATTTATCTACCTCATCACTGTCCTTTACAT
Source organism: Kryptopterus vitreolus (assembly GCA_030449085.1). Taxonomy (NCBI): domain Eukaryota; kingdom Metazoa; phylum Chordata; class Actinopteri; order Siluriformes; family Siluridae; genus Kryptopterus; species Kryptopterus vitreolus. The sequence continues at coordinate 21,491,163 of JACRUU010000011.1, forward strand.
GTGTATTGTATACACTGCTCTCACTGACAGTGTTACTGTTTACATGCACATTTTGCACATTTACTTTTTATCACTGCTGCTCTAATTGTTCCTTTGCACACTCGCCAAACTGGAACACTTTGAAATACTTTGCACTGGGTTGTTGTTGTTTATTGTATTTTATTATATTGTGTTAGTTGTTTGTTATGCACTGTCTTGTGTTGTGAACACAGTCTTGTGTCTCTGCGCTGTCCCTTTGCACCAGGTTGCACACGATGCACTTTATGTAGCTAGGACAAACTTAGTCTCGTCCTCAGCATTGTGTTGTTGTGTTTGTGTTATATGTTGTTTGTGTAAGCACCAGGGTCCTGGAGAAATGTTGTCTCATTTCACTGTGTACTGCGTCAGCTACATGTGGTTGAAATGACAATAAAAACCTCTTGACTTGACTTGCCATCTCCATTCTCTTCACAAAACCTACCACCATCTTTCCTTCCACATTCCTCTGTTTAAGGCGACACTTACCATCACCTGCTCATCACCTCTGTTCCCTTCACCATCATGACCATTAAATTCTGCACCTATAACCAATGTTTCATTCCTTGATACATTCTCCACCACTCCATCTAACTCTCTCCACAGTCTCCTCTATCTCACAACTCATTTGCGGATCCATAAGCACTGATTATATTTATCATCACACCTACAACTTCCAGCTTCACAATCATCACCCAATCATAAACTCTCGTCACCTCCTCTACACTCTTACTGTACTCTTGCTTCAGGATTACACCTACACCATTTCTCTTTCCATTCACACCATGATAGAACAGTTTAACGCTCCTCCAATGTTCCTGACCTTAATACCTTTCCACTTGGTCTCCTGAACACAAAACGTCTACCTTTCTGCTCTCCATCATATCAGCTCCGTTTTCCCTATTCTGATGTTTGATGTAATTATTAACCAAAGATTTTAAACTGCATATGCATGATTTTGTTCCTTCTGTTGTTGTAGCCACATGATTGGTTGATTATATAACATTAATTTACAGTTTCAAGTTGTAGATGTCCACATACAACTTTGGAGCTTTTGGATCCTGTCATCCACTAATTTACAAATTGTTAAAATAATTTTTTTAAATTATTCAATGTACTTCAGAAATAAACAATGCATTATATACTGTTTTTATTCACTCCACATCAAAGGATTTCCCATGCACTCAGAATATTCAGCAGAGTGAGCAAAACTGAAGCATCTTACATGATTCATACTGGCTATCACGCATTGTGTACACCACAATTACCTACAATTTCTTATCAATATGTCAACATTCCAGGCTAATGTAAAACAGCAACATAAACTTGGACAGTGTGAGATGAAGAATTAAATTGTCCAGTGAACAATCAGAGAATAGAGTATTGCCATGATGGATGGTTCCTGCTGATCAACCTACATGTACTAACTAATATAGTGTTATACATAATTTATTTTGAATACAACCTTGTCAACATTTGACATAGGATTTGATATTACATGAAAATCCAAATAAATAAAAACACTACAGTCCCTGATTTAAGTCTTATGCTCTTTCACAGCAATAAAAAACAAACAAAAACATCATCTTATAATGTAATTTATGAGAGAAATCACAAATGCAAATGCAGAGAGTTTTTTCGTAAAGTTTTTGTAAACACTTTAATTGAACAGTGTATTTTTTATACAGCAAGCAATTATCTTTTTCATGTAAATTAGATGTACGGTATTTTACTGCTAAGATACCTTTCACAATGTGTATTTTTGTACATTTCACACATTTAACCCCTTTAATCCCTCAGTGAAATCCTGAGTTTTAAAAGAGCTCTTACACGAGTCCACACTATAAAGTGCTGATGTAACAGTAAAGCAGTGTGGGAAGTTAATGAGATAATGAAGTGAATATTTAAATGAGGATTGAGCATTGGTGATAAACCCCTGTGAAGAAGCAAAATCACTGAAGGAAGGAAAAAACAGAGAAACAAAACTTACAGACAAAGTCACAAATCATGTTCATTGGTTTGCTTCTAAACTGCTCATGCAAGAGACGTGTTGTGTTAAAAAGAAACTGCACTAATCCACAGAGCAAAATTTGTTTGCCCCATTAATGGACCACACAATCCTGTTTCACCCAGTTTCAGAACTTTAATCTAGCTACAACCTTGGCCCAGATGAAAAATGCCTGAACACCAACAACGATATTCTGTAACAATTTTTTGTTGTATAGCATTCAAACAAAACATTTTACAGTCGAGCAAAAAAAAAACTTGAATGTCAATGCTCTTAATAAAAAAAGTGACCATCCAAGTTCAAGCACACATCCAAGTTCATTAATGTCTATTGCTGTCTCTTTTCTCTTTATCCTCTCTCCAATTATTATAAGGGCAGTTATTTTGTCATAAAGGTGTTGATGTCATCACTATACATACTATATTTGGACTATACATATATGTTTATGATCTCAGAAAGGAAGCCATGGTATGGTTCATTTCCTGCAGCATCTTTATCATTCTCAATATGATTCTGAAAAATCTCATTTGGCTGACATGTCCAAGCATGACAGTGTGGCTGAGATTGCATATTCTTCAAGTATTCACCGGAATTTGCCACACACATAACTCAGGTAATAAATGTCATAATGTCAGGTAATCTGTGTTTGTTGACAGCTCGTCTTCGACAGCTTCAATTTAAATTGCGGATTCGGAATTGTGGTTTCTCAGACAAAATAAGTTTTTAGTAAAAACCAGTTGGAAGCAGGAAAGGGATAGATGATACAAATAGAAACAGATCAAGGTCCACTTGTGAACTGGGCAATTAAACTGTGGACGAAATTGTGGACGAATTGAAGCTGAGTACAGTCAAACCGAATTGAAAAATAGAAACTGACACATCCCAAGTGACAAGTAGACGATTGCCCAAAGGAAGATCACTCACCCAAGATCAATGCAAATTCATCAATCAACCTAGCAACAGCAGAACCACCCACAAAATCACTGCTGTCTATGATGGAGGTCTCAGAACCTGAAGGAGAACTGATCCTGGTCCACTTCCTGTGGACAAAGAAAAACATTAAATACGCGCATTGAGAACTTTCAGATCTACCTGAAGTCGGTGGTGACAAGTTCGGCAGAGAGCTCATCTGGTTTTACAGAGAGTTAAAAACAGCCTAGCATGAGCAGAGATGCTTACTAATGCAAATGGTTAGCTTGAACATTTATTGAATTCAACATATCAGTGTTGGTACGCTAATGTTGAACTGAGGCTGATAAACCTCTATAACCAAATTGTGAACCCAGTGCGAATGGGCATGACAAAGATCATGGGCATGCATGTGGCACAGGAGACGAACTTCCTCTGTGGAGGTATCCCTTGATCTTTGTGGAAAAGGGGACCACTTTATGAAAAACTTCCCAACTAGGCAAACTTAACTTATAGAGATTGAGGTCTGAGGGGGACGGACCGGACAGGCAGTGTGAGTCCAAAAGTTTTTTGCTTTGCAATGAATATTGAATATATATTGGCTATCGTCTCCTTATCCTCTCTCAGACATAATGCATAACAAATTCTTTTCCGGTTTCTTACTCTGTTGATAAAAGGAAAACCAACTGAGTTTTTAGTAGATTCAGGGCAGTACCTTCCAGTTATTCAAAGGGCTGAGTTTAAAGAACCACCTAAGTTGAATGGGGGATTTGAGTGGGAAAATTCATTTTCGCTGAATGCATCTAATCAAGTGATTGTTGACAAAGAACTTCTACTATGCACACGGATTATATGACAGATGCATCAGATGCATTACACTGCCCTGTGCATGTCAGCCCCAGGGTGATCTTGATAAACTCTTGATAAAAATTATGAATAAAAGTGGTTTATAAAGTTGTGTTTGCACACCAGTTACTGCTCCTCACAAGGCTCATTTTCAGACTGATGAGCAAAGATGTGCAACAGAAGGTCATCTGACATTCGTGTTATGGAAAGGAAACCATATCTTGTTCATAGGAATCACGATTCGCCACAGGTATTAATATCAAAAGTGTATTGTGAGTCCCCAACAATCTAAAGCCACTTTAGAAGATATTTAGCTCAATTCAGAGTTTGTGCTTTTGCAATATATTGATGACTGTTTATGAGTTGCACAACAACAGTTCCTAAAAGATAATGTAACCTTTTACCATCCGGTAAAAGAGGCACACAAGACCAATCTCTCCAAATTACAGTTCAAGATCAAGTGAAATGCTTAGGTTTAAAAAGACCTTACAAACCACACACTTTAGGAATTAATGATCCAAATACTCCATTTATTCAGACAGAAAAAAGGCTGCATGAAGTCAGTAGTATTACAGGTCTATAAGAGGAAACTAAAACCAGTAACTTGGCAAAATTGGATTTGGTAGCAGCAGGATTACCAAAGCTGTATTCAAATAGCACTGTAATTATAAATGCCCAATATCACAGTTAAATGGTGGACCATCTTAAACCTGGCTACTTTATTACCAATTGAGAATGATGTTGACACACAATTGAGTGACCCTTCCTGCCCGGCCCGCGTTGGTCACTCACAAACAACAAAGCAGGAAGCAGGCACTCGAATCAGTAAAGTGTCTTCTGGTGGAGAATTTTTGAGAGTGCTTGGTGGTCCTTCACATATACACCTCAGACCTTCATATATTTTTAGTACACTTGTTGAAGCCCAAAACAGACTTGATTTTGAAGTGAAAAAAGACATCTAAAACATTTATTGCTTTTGTATTTGGTTTTGTAATTATTTGCTAATATTTGCAAAACAACTATTCAGCATTTCTGAGTCTGTGTTAAAAATATAATGACATACTTGATGCATACTTCTAGTTTCCCTGTTTATTACTTGTATGTTGTACTTACTCCACAATAGTATATCTTTATTGTAACAGAATATCCTTATTCTTTTGATTACCAGTAGAATAATGAAATTGATATAATTTATTGCTCTTTACAGGTGGAACAAATGAATATCGAACATAGTTAAGTTCAGGTTATTGTTAGTTCCACCCTAAAACACAGCTCAGGTTTCTCATGTGGCTATCTGGAAAAAATAATTTCCCAACCTTGCACTAAGAGCACAACCTCTTCCCTCACATGCACAGGCTGCAGTGGTAGCTCTAATTGAAGCATGCAAGCTAGCATAAGATAAGACAGTGACCATTTACACATTGGGTGTGCATTTGGTGTAGTACTTTATTTTGCCACCCTATGGAAACATACAAGGTTTGTACCATCTGCAGGAAAACCTATAACACATGGGGGTCTGAACTTCTGGATGCAGTCCTTTTTCTAAAGGCTTTGTGTGCAAATGTGAATCTAATACTAAACAACATGATCTTGTTTCACTTGGTAATGTGAGAGCGGATTCTGTTGCAAAAGCAGCTGCGCTTCAACTGTTTAAGAACTTGGTGCTTTCTGTATCTGTGTTTCCTCTTTCCAAACAGCTAGCTTACAGGAACTGCAAAACATGATTACACCAGAGGAAAAACCACAGTAGAGTCAAGTCAAGTCAAGTCAAGTCAAGAGGTTTTATTGTCATTTCAACCATATATAGCATACACAGTGAAATGAGACAACGTTTCTCCAGGACCCTGGTGCTACACAAAACAAAATATAACACAAACAAGAACACAATGCTGAGGACTAGACTAAATTTGTCCTAGCTACATAAAGTGCATCGTATGCAACCTAGTGCAAACAGCGCAAAGACAGAACAAGACTGTGTTGACAACACGAGACAGTGCATAACAACAACATTACACAACATAAAATAAAATAGGATAAAAAAAAAACACAACAATGACCCGTCACTGTGATGTAGTGCAAAGTTTCGTAAACATTGTAACAGAGTTTGGCTGGTGTGCAAAAGAACAAATAGAGCAGCAGTAATAAAAAGTGGATGTGCAAAATGTGCATGTAAACAGTAACACTGTCAGTGAGAGCAGTATATACAATAAACATGTAAATGCCAGTAATGAGGCAGATAAATAAAACAATGGAATGCTGTGTGGATGGTGTGTGAGTGTGTGTGTGTGTGTGAGTGTGTGTGTGAGTGTGTGAGTGTGTGTGAGTGTGTGTGTGAGTCCAGTTCCACTTTAGTTCAGTGCGTTGAGAAGCCTGATGGCTTGAGGGAAAAAAACTATTGCATAGTCTGGTTGTGAGAGCACGAATGCTTCGGAACCTCTTTCCTGATGGCAGTAGTGTAATGAGTGTGTGTGAGGGATGTGTGATGTCGTCCACAAGAGGAAAGTGGTAGAGGAAAGTAGAGGAAAGTAGAAGAAAGTGACTGCACCACAGAATATGGCATTTAGTATGGCCCCAATAATAAACCATGTCTCCCAAAGAAATTCTGTCCATTTTATGCCACATGGTCAGGATCATGTGTTATAATAAGGAAGGATGTACAACAGTATCTCTAGACATTAGTACACTAAGGGTTTTAATAATGACTCCTTGCTAAGTGCTCACCCTCCCACACAAAGGCCATTTGAACATTTATGAATTGATCACATTGATTTCACATTAAGTGAAGGGAAACTATTGTCTAGTTATAGTAGATATGTTTTTTAAATAGGTAGAAGCTTTCAATAACATAAAAACAGGATACAAGTGTAAGTACTGCCAACTGAAATTAGTCCTCGATGGGAAATACCAGGCAAAATAGGAAGTGGCATTGAGACACCTTTCCTGAAACATGCCTTACAGAAAGTAAGCGAACATTTAGGATTCAATAGACTGAGAGATACTGGAAGAGAGAACAGCACAATTAAAAATAAACTGGTTAATCTCTGTGCTGAAACAGGCCTATGATAGTAACACGCATATTTGTCTTGTTACACATGAGAACTAGCGTTCCAGAAAGATCAAACTTGAGCCTTTTTGTTTGGACACCCTGATCATACAGGAATAGGGTCCACAGACGCTCCACGGAGGCAGATCAGCAAGTGTGAAGAGGAAATTCACAAAAGTTCACAAGCAGGTGAAGGATGCTTTTCCAGAGCGAGTCAGCACACATGGTCTTAATCCTGCTGACTGGTGAAATGATTTCGGAGAAAGAGTTGGAGAGCAAAAAAGGTTGCTGGGATCCTTCCAGTTGTTATTCATAATGCAGACTGCAGTGAAGCTTGTGGACAGAACCACATGGATTCACGCCAGCCACTGTAGACAAATGCCAGAGCAGGGAACATCAGAGAATAACGCGTCTGAAACGTTCACCTACTGTTAACGGATCTCTGACAGAGTTCAGTCAAAGGTGCTGCAAGGGGACATCATGTTCTCTGAAATTATGAACTAGGAAATAGGGTAGGGGTTAAGAATTCATCAGTTTAATTCATACAAATATCTAAACAATTCATTATTAATTCTATAATATCTTCCTTCTAGTATCTACTTCAGTGTATATTTTTTAATACCACAATCTTTTAGTGATTGAAATAGCTTGGACTGTTCTATATTTTTTGCTGTGCATTGTACTACTATGTGAGATACTGTTTCATGAATTCCACATTTGACACAATTTCCATTTTCATATTTCCCTATCTTGTATAAATTTTGGTATTGTTATTTATGCTCATTGTGTAATTTTGTCATTATTCCAGCCATTTTCCTGATTTTAACAAAAATTCCTTTTAACCCCCACATTTTTTGCATTGCATATAGATCCACAAATGCATCTTTTTATCTGGTTATTCGTTCCTGCCAAAAGAAACATTCCCCTGCTCTCCTCAAACATCCCTCAATCCCAAAGTGTGTAGTGTAAATGTTTATCATGCCACTTCTGAGAGCATCTGGTATCAGCACTATTTCACCTCTGAACATAATATCATCTGGCACAGTTAGTTCATCCTGGATTGAATAGTAGTAATCTATTTCGCTCACACACACACACACACACACACACACACACACACACACACACACACACACACACACACACACACACACACAAACACACACACAAATACACACATGCATTCAATAAGCCAACTGAAATATCTATTAGTAGTGAATAGATTTTCTCAATGGGTAGATGTTTTTCTATATTCTAAGAAAAATGTCTAAACAGTATTTATAGTTCAGTAATTTCAAAAAAGGAAGGAAATAAATCCTTAAATAAATCCACTGTCATTTTAATATCCCTTATACCCAAATAAACCCACAATCCTCTGGTGTTGTAGAAGGAAAGAACAGGACCTATGCAGCATGCAGGAAAGTTGACCTGGGTTGAACTGGGCCTTTTTGTCTGAAATCAGTATGATACCACACAGGTGATTTTTGGGTGATCATGTCCAATGCCCAGGGGTCGAGGCAGAGCAGGAGTAACTGCATCTGGTTACTTTAACACTCCTTTTTGCTTACAGAAACAATCTTATGACAAGTTAACTCTCCCTGGTGGTAAACCAACATACCCATTTGATTCAGGTGATAAGATTTTTGTAAAATCTTTGAATCCTCAGAAGGTGGAGGATGCGGCCTATGAAGAACCTGCATAACTGATTGCTGTAATGAGAACTTCTGTTTTAACTTCTTCTTTCCCATCTGGGTTCATGCCTTAAGACTTCATGTGTGGGCACATGTATTATGTATGTCTAGGCTACAGGTAGAGTTGTAGATGAATGACAATGAAGGCGGTTAAGAGAAACCATATTCAAAATGCATACATCTACAAGGAAGTTTGACACACACTCTAAGGGTCAGTAAGCTCCTAAACCTTCACTTTGCACGTCTGATGAACTTTTTGGGCTCCTAGTGTTAGTTATGACCAGAAAAAATTACATTATTGTTTGGTTTAAAACTCCATAGGGAGTTGGTTTCTCTACTGTTTTTCCCCAGTACTGTTCTGTTGAGTTCTATTCTACGAGTACTTGGCATTTAAAGAATTTAGAGTGTACAGGTTTGACATAAGTGAATTGTGTTGTGACGGTCACTTATCTTTGCCCAAGTAACCCCCCCCCCCCCTCCTGTGCTTAAGTCAGGTTCCCATACTCAAGGGAAGAAAAGAAGTGATTACTGGTCCCCTGAATTTTGATGCTTATTACATTGATTATAGAGTTTTATTCTTTCAGAATAAAAGACAGAAATATGAGGTAATATATCAAATAGCTTATTCATTTATGCTACCAAATGTAATTAACTTAGTTTGTCTGACTCCTTCCTTTCATCTTTCCTTGAATATTGTCATGCTGCGACTGTCATATGTTTGTGATAGATGTTTACATTTTACCAAGAATAGTATGATCTTTTACAATGTTTTTTTTCATTATGTACTGCTCAATAATTTCATATTTGTCACGGAGGTCTATATACAGTATATGCATTCTTTCGATTATTAAACTTTGGATATTTCATAAACTTTCATACCAGACCTGGTTTCTGTGTGACTGATAATCCTGACTTCATATTGGAGAAACTGAAACCAGCTCAGAGACAATCCTACACATACACAATTACACAAAGAAAGAATATACCTAATTATCTTCTGAAAGTGTTGTTTCTTCACAGAGAAGGTACTGGTTGAAGGATTTTTGACTTTATGTTTGATTGTGACTTTACTGATTATTTATATCCACTTATATACTTAATTAACAATGCTACGATATGCTTACTCAAAGATCCACTGTATATTTTATGATGACACTCATTTTACCTAATTGTGACTTGAATCAGTTTATAATTATTTCTACTTTATTGATGACCACAAAGCCATAAAGTGTTTACAGAAGCAGGTATTTGTTCACATGTAATATGAAATATTTTTGTAATGTATTGCAACTTTCTGTACTTCTCATAAAGCTGCATATTCCAGACTTACCATTACCGTTGTTTACCTAGAAAGATATAGAACACAAGACAGCCATGCTACTGATAAACCGGGTGAATGCAGCGGTGGTGTTTGAGATTTGTAATCTTCGACATTTTCAAAAGTAAATGTAATATATATATATATATATATATATATATATATCTATATAGATATATATATATATATATATATATATATATATATATATATATATATATATATATATATATATATATATATATATATATATATATATATGAGAGAGACTCAAAAAGCTAACCAAAAATCCTTCCGAGTTGCAGTGAACTGCGCGCTACTGTACCACTGGAGGTCAGGAGGCGTCCGGTTGGGATCATGTAGCAAAAAACGCGTCGTTATATTAAGACAAAATATCGTAGTATCCTAGTAGAGAATCCTAGTATCCGAATCAGAGTAGAACTTGTAGCTAGCAAAGATGGAAGATGTTGGTTTGTTAAATAAAAATAATAAATAAATAAAATTGTAAAAATAAAAATCAACAGCTGATCATACCCATTTAAACGGTTTATTTCCCTGCCAAGTGTTGACATTATATAAGCGACGGACATGTGACTTGAGAAGGACAGCGATAAGGCAGCTGTTTTTAGCAGCGAACTCTTGCCATCAAAAGTAATGAGGGGTGTGGGAACGCGCGCGTGCGTGCGCGCGCGTATAAAACAGTGCAGGCTGGCAGCCCCACGTGAGCACGCGCCGTGTTACAGAGGAAGGAAACGGAACGTCTGAAAGCCGAACGCAGATGAACATCTCTGGATCTGATCTGCACGTGCTCATGAACATGTGGATGTGATCATTCAACTTTTCGCAATTAAAAAAGAAACACTTTTCCGTCTTTTTCGTCTTTATTAAGTTTTTGACAAACGCCACAGAGAAGGAAGCGCGTGAGGAGCGGATACACGCGCGACTCTTCCGCACCGGAAACTCGCGAGCAGTTGTACATGTTTGGAGATTGAAAAACACGCAAAGCTTTGGGGAAATGCTGCAGTTTTCATAAAGGACTACGCCCTTTCACTCTTAACCTGAGTTTAAAGTAAAAATAAATCATTCTAGACAGGACTGACACTTCATGGCTTCCCAGGGACCGGGACGCAAAAGAACTCCCAACAGAAACGGAGTGACTCCAGAGGAAGATGCACTAAATGTCATAGCAAGAGAGGTAATCCAATATTCTAAAACTTTACTGTGCTTAGTTCACGAGATCAATTATGTATTTTTATATGAATAGGTGGTAATTTGCATATTGAATATAGTTGTAAAAAGTAAGTAGGGGTTGCATTTATGTATATATGTAATTAATGTAGTGTTGTTTTTTAAGTGTATTTTTTGCCACAACATTAAGGATGTATCCCAGGTTTTCTGTCCTCTCCCCAGTGTTAATAGCTACCGTGCTCTGTAAAGTACATGCCAAACTCCGGTTCATTTCCCATCTGATTTGCTGGATGTTTTCCACATCGAACTTGAAGACTGAGGAAGTTATTAAGTAGTATTTTGGTGCGAGTATGGCGGATTTGCAGTCGCTGCTCCGCACACAGCTGACATACAGCTACAGGTGCTGTGTAACAGATGGCAAAAGCCATGCAGGACTTTAGAGGGAGATTTTGTGGACCACGTGTAACAGGTTGTAGAGAATTCAGCATACATACAAGAGCTTTTCTTTTGTCCTTTTAAACAGCAAAGCTGATTTCCAATCCGTTTTGTATTTCTAAAACAGTGACTGAATCCACTGTTATAATGGGCAACTTGAATATATAATAAATATATAATTTGATATATTTTGCCCCACTGTGCTACTAAAAATCATCTCAGGATTTGAATGTGATTTCTTGGGAATTGTCTCTGTTGCTCTACATTTCCAATCTTGTACTTCTCAGATATATAATAGGAAAGTATATAATGTTTAAATTGTGTCTGTGAGGTTTGCATATTTTTATGGGACTGTAAGGTGGGGGTGAAGCCATGAAGTGTTTGGACACTGATTCAGTAACAAGAGTTGTAAAAATAGAAGGCCCTTACCCTGTCAGCTGTCAGCACTGGCAACTGTGTTATAAGGATAAGCACAAGGCTTAGAATTTCTAGGCTGAATCTTGTATGGAAACTGCTTATTGACCATTTTGCAAAAATTCTCTTGGAAACCCTTGGAAAGGCTTCTTCATTAAAAATGCATCATTTTTCTTTCTTTTTTGTCTGTAAGTCCCATGTGTCACTGAAAGGCCTGGTAGGATAGTAGTGGCTACTTTTTTTATATTGTAATCTTTTATACTTATCTTCAACCTTTGTATGTGTAGTGTGGTGATATGGTCTGATAAATGTTTTCCAAATGAAATAACATTTGTTTTGTTTGGGGATGAGGCTGTAGGTGAGGATATAGGTATACAAGGTGTTCAATCCTTATGTGAGTTAACACCCAGCTACACGATGAACAGTTTTACATACTGAAATGTAGAAAGGTAAACAGTTGGCTAGTTAACCACTTACACTTGTATACTAAACTCCCCCCAAAAGTTTTTATAAAGAAAAAAGCAGGATGAAATGGAATGAACATGTAACTGTTAGTGAAAATTCATGCAGTTATTTCTCTCAAGTGCAATATTGGACAAATATTTTACCCACAATGAAAAACTGATGTAAAATGAGATATTCTGTTAATAATTGAGTCACAGATTAACCTGGATTGAGTGATTGCATAATTTATATTGCTATTTAATCTTAGGATAAGAAGTTTTTTTTTCTGCTTAAGTTCAAGTTGTCTGTGTGGATCTAACCGAAAAATGCCCAAATAAGGATCATCAGCTGCTAGTTTTCCAGCCAGAAAATATCCCAACAAAAACAAAACGGCAACAGAAATAAACCACTGTAATAGTTTAAATTCTTTAGAAATTTGTTGAACCAGATGTTTCAGATAATCTGCTTTAAGTATCAGACTTGGATTTTATCACAAAGGTACCTAACTCTTAAGAGCACAGTATTCATATTATATAACAATATTTAACTGCCTGGTCATTCATAACGGGTGAAATTAGCATTTTTTAAATAATTTATTTATTTTAAATTATAATTTAGCCTTCTGTGCTTTTTATTGTTCCTCTTTCGGACAGCAGAATGCACAGTGGTCAACATTTGATTGAGACAAATTAAATTTTACTTTTTTAAGGAGTTTATGACCCCCCTTACATAATGCTCCTTCATACTTTAATATACTGTATTATATTTTCACTAGAAGGAGTGCAAGAGAGAGAAAATGGCCTTTATGTGTTTTTGGGTTACAGTATAAAGGTGTGTGTGTGTGTGTGTGTGTGTGTGTGTGTGTGTGTGTGTGTGTGTGTGTGTGTGTGTGTGTGTGTGTGTGTGTGTGTGTGTGTGTGTGTGTGTGTGTGTGTGTGTGTGTGATGTGTGTTGGTGATATACAAGTAATTTTTAAAGCTTTTCACATCAACTAATGTTCTAAGAATAGTACAGGAAGGGTGTGATCTGTATAAATGACTGCAATCTAACTTCCTCTTCTGGTTAGATGAGGTTACTCTTAAGTTTGTAATATGTGTAGTTTGTTCTTTTTCATCATAATCCAAGTTTTTTTTCCAGAATTATGAAATGTTTATGGTATTCAGAATATGTTTTTGGTTGGAACTGCATTGAGTAAAGGTTAACATATTTATAGTAAAATGATTTCTCAATCTCCCTCAGGCCGAAACTAGGCTGGCTGCTAAACGGGCTGCCAGAGCAGAAGCTCGTGAGATCCGTATGAAGGAGCTGGAGAGGCAACAAAAAGAGGTGAAAACTGATTAAAATTATACCTCATCTTAATTCATAATATAGGCTCAGTTTACTAAATCATGCTAATTTCAGATCTAAATGTGTATATTCATTGTAATATCATCTGTAAGATACAGCACGGTTGCTGCCTTGTTAGGGATGTTTCTGTCTGCATGATTTGCTCAGGTTAAGACTGAGGCAGGTCGGCATCTTGCAGAAGCGAAATAGTTGCTGGCTATATTCCAGGGCTGTAGCTATCAATGATTTGTGTAATCTACCCTAATTCTACCGATTATTTAAACAAGTAATCGAGTAAACAGTACAAAAGTTAAAAGGCTTTTTACAAAAGCAATTTGTTACCTTTTTGAAAAAGTCACGTTTATTGTTGAAATTAAACGCATTGATATATATATATATATATATATATATATATATATATATATATATATATATATATATATATATATATATATATATATATATGTAAATGTATATGTATATCAAAATGTAAATACAAATATAGAAATAAAAAGCAATTTCGGATTACTTGAAGAATCCTTACAGCCAATTGTTTATTGAGGAATTGTTTAGCACTCGCTCAGTGTTACACTGGGAATGGGAATTTGGGGATTGTGGAAGCATTAAGGTCACCACGTCTGCTGCCAACGACAGACCCGTCACTGCAGCAATCTTAGGGAGCCCCAACTACCTGTATATAAACCGCAGCCACCTACCATTTTATATCATTCTCACACTCTTCTGAATGATTTTGGAAACTGTCCTCTGGGGATTCTTGCCAAACAGTTTACTAACGAACCTGCAAGGTAACATCCCAAATGCAATATTCATGTTAAGGTGAGTTTTCAGCTTTAAATATGGCCACTAAGAGTGTGCTTTGGAGTGGCTGCCAGAGATTCACACAGTCTCTGCATCTCTTGCCTGGGTGCTAAACACGCTCAAGCAGCAATATCTGACCCTGATAGCTGTACTTGCTGTGTAATTTTCCCGACTAGACCAGAGAAATTAGGTTTTGACTGGCAGCCAGGGGTAGGTCAGCAGTTGTATGTGAGATTGCTGTGGCCAGGAATGTCCAAACTCAAAGACAGATTTTTTGGCCCCCTCCCCCCCCTCCCCCCACATCAATCCAAAAGCTCTGGGGTCTATATTGCAGCAATACTTCAGCACTGCGATCGACAAAAAAGGGAATCTGAAGCATTCAAGTTTTCTCTCCTGAAAGTCGACATTAGTCAAACCGGCCAGTTTCAAAAAAAATAAATAAATAAAAAAAAATGGAGGTCAGTCTGAATATCAGCGTTCTCATTCCACTCTGCCCTACAGCCAGAAGGTGCAGCCACCTGCTTAGGGTCATAACCGCAACCCACTTACATGGCCACACCAGCTACAGCAAAAAGCTCAGATGATCCCCCAGTGCAGCAGAAAGAGCTGGTCTACCTGAACCTCATGTTCAGTTTTGAAGAACATTTGACGACAGCGCTCAAGACTTCACTCTTCCGTCCCCTCAGAATGCTTTAAGTTTACTTCTCTAGTGCTTTTTACAATGCATATATTCTCAAAACAGCTTTCCAGAATATAAAAATTATAGAACAAACATTTTCTTTATGTAATGTGTATATGGGACTAATGTGTATTAATCCCTGAAGAGCGAGCCTGAGTCGAATGTGGCGGAGAAAAAAATCTCTTGGATGGTATGAGGAGGAAAGCTTGAGAGGAACTGCAATTCATCCAATGGGGAACGCATCCTCATTTGGGTGATATCAAGAGTCTAATTATAAACAATACAAAATACCAGAGAGGGAGAAATGAGTGTGTGATTGTGATCAATGTCTTTTCGGCAGTTTTATGGCCAACAGTCGTTGTGGCAGCTAAATAAGTCCAATGTCAAAACTCTGCATGAAGTGGGATCCAACTATATTTGAGATTCTTGTGGGGTCTTGTTGGTTCAGCGTCTTTATGGGGTAGAGCACAACGGGAGCTAGTGGAACTTCAGGAAGACTCTGCATAAGTAGAGAAAGAGAAACGTGACTGCACAAGTGTAACTTCTGGTCAAGATGTACTATAGCACAGTGTCATGAGTTATGTGTAGACTTTGCTAATAAGATAAGTCTTTAATATACACTTTAAACTGAGTGTGTTTGAGCCACAAACACTGTCAGGAAGGCTATTCTAAAGTTTAAAGACTAAATATGAGAACACTCTACCGCCTTTAGTGGTCTTTACTATCCTAAGACCTAAGAAAGAGTTTTAGGATCTTGAAGAGCGAGATGGATTGTAGTGTGTTCGAAGACTGGATAGATATGTGGGATCTAAAACACTAAGGGATTTATAAGTCAG
This sequence comes from Kryptopterus vitreolus, assembly GCA_030449085.1. NCBI lineage: Eukaryota > Metazoa > Chordata > Actinopteri > Siluriformes > Siluridae > Kryptopterus > Kryptopterus vitreolus. The sequence goes on from JACRUU010000011.1 coordinate 21,507,134, forward strand.
TACCTATAGTTTGTAGTCGATTCGAAATGTAATGGGTATCCAGTGTACGGATGATAAGATTGTTTGCTCATATTTTCTTGTCCTTGTGAGAACTCTTGCTGCTGCATTCTAGACGAACTGTATCTTGTTTATTAAAGATACTGAACAACCACCTGATAATGCATTACAATAATCTAGTCTGGAGGTCATGAATACATGGACTATCTTCACTACATCAGAACTTCCAAGTGTAGGCTGGTTTTTACTTCTGCATCGATTGTACAGCATATCCTACCTGTTGACGCCGTAGCCTACACTGTAACCGGTTTATTCCTCCGTACCGTCATTTTTAATGTCCATAGTGAAGAAACAGAGCATGGACACGGACAAAGCAGCCGGAACGACCATAGAAGAAGTGAGAAAATATAAACATCTCTATGATTCTTCATCGCCATTTTATAAAAGTCATTGCAGGAATTGCCCTTAAATTTGCCATTGTTGATACAGCAGAACCCAAAAACACAGAAGAAACTCAAACACTGTACAGACGACCAACTACAGTTTTGGAATAATCACAGTATTGCTATTTTTTAATAGTTAACTTTTTTTTTCAGCTGAAGAGAAGCTTGAGCAAGTGTAGCTTCGGGTGAGTTCTAATAGCCCTTGAAGACGGATGATAACTAGTGAGGGTACGGAGGGTTTGTTCCACAAAACTTTAATAAGAAATATAGTACATTGATGCCTTTAGCCGTATGGATGTGCCAGTGGTTGATGTTGAAGTGTGCTGCCTATGAAGACTTGAATCCTTTGAAGAATCTGCCATAGTCTTCTACTTGCTGCAGCTGGGTTGATCATGTGCAATTGATGTGTTCAGTTTAGCAGAGTCCAGGCGAAGAGGTGAAGCTTCCTCGTACTCTGGCTTTTAGGCGTTGATCGCGCTGTGATGTCACAGAGACGACTTAACCTGACTAATACTGCCAATCTCTCCCTAATGACTAAGTGTGGAATTACAGTTAAATAGAAAGACTTTCTTCCTACATCAGCACTTTAACTGATTGTTCTGTTTTTTGTTGTTTTTGTAATTGAGTGTAGTAATTTTTTTAAAAGGAAAATTGTGTGAGGGAATCATGATCTCAATTCCCATGGAGAAAAATTGTGATTCCCTAGTATAGACTGGACATTACTGAATCTTGACCCATTCAGTCTTGGTAGCTAGTGAAGGAACTGCTCACTGAACATACAGGTAACCCGTTCTTCATATACAGTGTTAATTTGTCTTAACACCTTGAGCCAAGGTGTTTTAATACAGATCAGGATGCTTGTGGTCTGCTTCAGTCTTCAGTTAGTCTGAACTAAATGAATATAAAGACTATAAAGACGATATTAAGTGAGGTATGTTGCAGTATTGCCCTCCTTGGCTATCCTACATGGAGAAGAGAGATGCAGAGAATGATGGAATGGCAGGCTTCTGTGGTTTATATGCAGAGATTGGTCTACAGTCTTTGGCAGAGGTGATGCGTTGCAGTCGGTCACGCCTAGAGAGTTCCCATAGAGAGATGCCTCACCGTATTATCAGAGAATCTGGCGTTCAGTAGGGAAAATATCACTCCAGGAAAAGTAAAATTGCTCCCTTTCACTTTTCATTTTCACTTGAGAAAGTACAATAGTAGTTGCCTTCAAATGTGTATACGTTTCAAAAATGATTTATTATGACTAGAATTAGCATAGCAACTAACAATTATTTTGATAATTGAATAATAGAATGATTTTTTAAAAATCGGATCATTCCATTATTTAATTGGATGCTTGTTTATAATAACTATATAAAATCTACTTCAGAGTGTTTGTGTAAATATTATTTATGTATCTTTTTAATCTTTAACCTCCATGTTATGCAAAGCTGAGCACATGAAAAAACACAGGTTCATTGATGAATGTGAAACATCAGGCAAATAATTTGCTTCAATGCTTTTTTTGTATCTGAATTAATCCAGTTACTTGAGGAATCATTTCATCTGTATTAGCAAGGCAAAGAAGTTAACATTTAGTGAGGAAATTCCAAGCAATTTTTTTGTAATGTTTAATTGTGTATACATAATGTATCCAGAAAATTCCTCTAAATTATTGTGAGTTATTGTGTTAATACTACCTTTATCTGCAATTATAGCTGATAGTCTTTTGTACGTCATATCTAGATTGTGGTTAAAGCATTGGGTGGTTGTAGGCTCAAATCTCACCACCACCAATCTGCCACCAGCGGGTCCTTAATTCACAACTGCTAGTTTGTAATAGTACTGGAGAAGGGTGTCTCCCAAATGTCAAACGTTTTGTTGGATTAACTGCGGATGTCTAATTATGTGGAAGAAATATCTTGGTAAGAAGATTGGCAGAGTGTATGTCTGACCATCTTTACATAAAGATATCTACATGTGATTCATGATGAGTTAAATTCAGGTTTTATTGCTGTTTTTGCATCTTCCAAGATATTATATTATACATTATTATAATATTATTTATTGCAAATGATCAGAATTAAATCTAGGATAATTTCCAAAAAGTGGAAAAATGTTGGAGCCAATTATCTACTTTTTAGTACAAGTCCAACACCTTAATGACTTCTCCCAAACATCTACATTTACATTTACATCATTTGGCAGACACAGTCATCCAGAGCAACTTACAACTGAACATTGAGGGTTAAGGGCCTTGCTCAAGGGCCCACTAGTGGCATCTTGGTGGTGGTGCGGTTTGAACCCATGATCTTCCTGTCCAGAGTCCAACACCTTAACCACTGGGCTACATCGTCCCTACAGTTCTATAAACTTTTATGTAAAAACAATTTTGCTTCCCACCTGTTCCACTATAACATTGTTCATATGTACAGTGCAAGCAACATGAAAATCGAGTATTTTTATAACCCCAATTCCAAACTCGATGTAGACACTGCGTAAGCAAGGTTCACCAGTGTAAAGTAGTAGTAGTAGTAGTAGTAGTAGTAGTAGTAGTAGTAGTAGTAGTAATTATAAGTGAAATTACTATCTATATCTATATAGATATAGAAATGTATACACAGGTTTTAGGGCACTTAATATACGGAGCTTCAATACAGGCAATGTCCTTTTTCAGGGATTATCTGGCATGTTTTAACAAAACAACCCTAAACTGCATATTGTGTCTTCCAGAAGCTTGTTTTCATAGTAGAAGGTGCTGAACTGGTCTGCCTGGAGTGCAGATCTTTAACAATTGAATCCGGTATGGGACACGAATGAGTAGTTTTTCTTTACGTTTTATAGGGTCATTAACTTTTTTGATCTGTACATGGGTTAGAGTAGAAACTCGTGAGTCGGCTACCAAGCTCTGCCCTCAACATTATTGAACATCTTTTGGATTAATTGTAATGTTACCTACCCAGACCCTCTCCTACATCAGTATCTCACTTTGTTAATGCTCTCGTTGCTGAATTAGCACAAATCCCCCCCTACCACACTTACCACACTTACCACACTTACCACAATACCACAATCTGTTCAAAAATCTATAATGAGGAGTTTTTTGGACTTTTGTTTAAATCGTGTAATAGTCAAAAACAGCCACCATATTACATATGATACAAATGATAGAATATAATGTATATCTTGACAGTATGTTTGTACAATTTATGTACAATGCATCACAATATTTTGAAAGTAAAAAAAATAAAAGATTAATTTCCAAAACATTTAACAATTTTCAAACCAGTTTCTAACAATTTTCCTTGTTGTATATACAACATAAAGAATTTAAAACCTTTTAAGGTTTAAACTGAACCTTCTTTATGTAAATTGTCAATTAAATAGGCCAGTCACTCCAAAAAAAATTACAAATATTTTGGAATTTAAATGTCTTAAATTTGAAAAACAAATTATTTGAAAATAAAATGAAGTAAATATGTGTAACAAAACAGCTTTGGTCTTTTATATGTGTGTTTTGCAAAAACAAATGACCTAAACAAACAAATGTATTTATATATCTTCAAAAGTCTTAAAAACATCAACATTTTCATTCACGGGTTGTAAAAATTGTGTTGCATACCTCTTCATCAGGTTTATCAGAACAGTACAGAAAATACAAGATGACTTCCTTTTTTTTTTGGCTGGTGAGAAATTCTGAAATCATGAATGTGAGTGTAAAATAATCCCTCTGGAACAAAGAAGGCATATTAGAAAAATATGGCATATGCAATATTGGTGTAGAATATTGTAATAACGATATTGTTTGGGATATTTTTATTTAGAAAATTGTATTACCTATTTATTTAATTTATAAAAAACTCTCAAAACTATTATATATGTAATTATCATACTGAAATAAACAATTAATGGTAGAGCTGGGAGATTAATCGTCATTATTATGGTTTATGCAGATGTTGAAAAATGAAAATCCATTTTACGAGTTCACCTTGCTTTGACACAGAGAGCTGTAGTAGAGACCCGCTCCCCGTCCTGCTCCCGTTTATGCCTAAATGTTATTTTCTCTGGCAGGCAATATTTAAATTGCTGCCGACCTTGTGGTTCTATATCATTTATTTCCATTTTGGTTTACATTGTTGCTGTTTGCAGTAGAATCATTGCAGTTTTTGTTTTTAGTATTTTTTATATATATCTATTTATATAATTTTTTAAGACCATTTTGCGGGAGCCTCGCAAATAATTGTATTCTCCCCCAACCCGCACACACATGAATATATTCCCCATCAAATCTTGTCCCGTGCCGCACTTCTTTACGCTGGGTCTTGCGGGAGTGCAGGTCTAGAGACGTACGTACGTACGTAGTTCTCCTCATCTCGCCCAGTATTTGAGAAATACCAAATACATCAGGATTGCGCTCTATGGCGAATCCAAAGATCTCGTTTCCAAGATAGACGCAGTTTTATCATTTCGGTTCGGGTTTGCAACTTCAGACGTTCAAGAAAACAAATCCCACTGTAAAAATTTGTCTTAAGTTTGTGGCAACTAAAAGAAGCAGCAGGACATTTATTCCATCACCTCAGACACAACCGTGCTGCTGAATGGTGAGGTGTATCTGGCGCTGCATGATAAACATGACCACTACAGCCCCAAAAGCACTGGTTAAAAAGTGGTACAAATAGCGGACAAATTTTCCCCTTTGTGTCTAAAATCGAATTTTGGGGACTAAGTAAAGGTAAACTACAGCACGACTAATTTATTCCAGCACATGAAACAAACCCTTTGTTGAATGGTGTGTGTGTGTGTGTGTGTGTGTGTGTGTGTGTGTGTGTGTGTGTGTGTGTGTGTGTGTGTGTGGTGTGTGTGTTGTGTGTGTGTGTGTGGAATAAACATAACAGCGGTAGCGCCGAAACGGCGGCTAAAAACAGGTAAAAATAACAGACATATTTTCAGTTTTGTTCTTACACTTTTGGAAGTCTTCATATCGCTCCCTGTGTTTGTGTTCCAAATGATTGTGTAGATTAGTTGTATTTCCTCTCGATGTGACCACAGTTTTGCGGGACGGATCGCACTTTACAAATGCTTGTGACACCTCTCTCCTGAAGACCAAATATTACCTTATTTCAGAAGTGCCATTCCTTTTTTGCACAAGTTCGTCGCTGTGATTTTCCAAACTTGTCTCTACTCAAACGATGTTTATATCCTCTATCTGCTAGGTCCACCTTCCGGCCCGGTCTAGCCAATATAATGGCACCACATTATAATAGTATAATATCACCTACTTGGGAGGTGGTTATAAAGATAGTAAGGTCCCATTTGATTGGTCAATTTTGGACAACCTAAGCATTCAACACAAATACTTAACACAAAATATATTTTCATTTATAGCGGCTTTCGACGATATGAATATCTCATATGCTGTTATTGCGATAACTATATTTTTCAGATAGATTGTGCAGTCCTAGTGTATATGTATGCATGTATAATGTTTCAAAAAAAAAAAAACATTCTTCTTTGTCTTATCTTTTTGTATTTCCCATTTACTATCTAGTCATGCTTGTCTGATGTTCCTTCTGTCCTTTCTGTCCATCTGTCCTGTAGATTTATCAGGTTCAGAAGGTAGGACTCTTGCTTGTGCTTGAGAAATATTGGCACTCAAAAAACAAACTAATAATGCATATAATGACTTGCATTTTAACTGTTCTTTGTTTCATATTTTATTTAACTAACACTGAACATTTCCCATTTATTTGTAATAATTGATTTATTATTAATTGATTATAGTTGATCACAGCAAGTCATTTATTTTTAAATATTTTAATATTAGATAAGTATGATAGCATGACTTATCTATGCTTATTGAACACAGAAATAAGAAACGTGTGTATGAGTGTGTATGTTGTTCTTACTTCCGCAAGTTTCCAATGAATTAATTTTTTGGTTAGTTTGTACTCTGCATGCTCCATCACACTTAATGTCATGAGAGGAAAAAAGAAAGTATACCAACCTTCGATACTGTGTGGTTCTCACCATATTCTATTTGCAAAAGACAAACGAACATTTAGAATGAGGTGGGGAGCAAATAAGTACGTCATATAATTCACTAGCGTCAACATTTTTTATCAAGACTAAACATCATTTTGGGGCATATACTTTACATTTCATAATATTTCTGACGATTTGGGATATTTTTCAGCTCAGGTTTAAGATTCAGATAGAGAATCTTGATTTGGGTAAATCTTTTTTTGTTCTCGGTACAAAAATTTTTTTGTACTCCGGTTAAAGTAAATAAATATGGATCTTTACTTATATAAAAAAAATCTGTTCTAAATGTACCTTTTAAAAAATACTTTTTAAAGTTTTTATTATAAGAGTATATTTTATTATAGAGTATAATACTCTAAATGTGTGTAGACAAATGACTACGTGATTCTTTATCCCAGTGTATGTTTATTATAAGTGCTATATAAGCTCATCTTGGTTTCTGTTTGGATCAAATTGGGAATCATGGAATTATAAAGAGCATACCTTCTTTCTGGATGTTTTCATTTGGTTAATGAAGTTCTGGCAAGTTTTTTTTTTTTTTTTTTTTTTTTTTAGATCCTAAAAAATAAGAATGGAAGAAAATTGTGAATTGAAGGAGGGTATACTTTTTTTTTTTTTTTGGAATGTACAGTGTAATACATGTACACAGCATCAAAAACTCACACACAAATTATTATTATTTTTTTTAATCTTTTCTCTCTCTTGTATTCTGTCGTCTGTTGCCATGCACACACTTTTATCAGAAATACTATGGACTGGAGAACCTGGACAACAAATGGGGAGACATTGAACAGTGGATGGTATTATTAAATTTTGTTTGTGTCGAGAGCATCTCTAGGAGCCAATATGTGTTTATTGTGGCAATTATTTACTTAAGTTTATTTTCTTATATTTTTAAAGCCATTTTGTGATAACGCTGTGTTTTAATGAATGACGGGAGCAAAAACAATCAAGTATTTGGGCAAAGTTTTATTCTCTTTGGATAACAAACAGTTGCAACAGAGTTTTATCAGCGATTTTATGTTCTTTTGTTTACCAATTAAATGAATAAAGGAAAATACATTTACATTTGGCAAAGCAAATGGAAATAGAAATAATACTTAAAAAATGTTACTTATCAATATTCATATATATGTTTTATCTCTATTCCATATTAACAAATGATCAGAAATATTTCCAGCGTGTGTGTAAAAAAAAAAAAAAAAAAAAAAAAAAAAAAAATTTAACTAAGAACTAATGCATGCTGGAACTTGAGTTGCCATTCCTTTTGGATTTTCTTTACTTTTTTTCCTTTCTTTCCTTCCTTCTTTCCCTCGTCTCCCTACTTTTTTTCTTATTTTGGTCCTAACAGGAGGACAGTGAGCGTTATACACGCCTCTCGCATCGTCAGGTTTCGGTTTGTATATCCTCTCGTCTGTTTCTTCATCTGTGGATCTTTCTGTCTGTGCTATACTTGTTATGGCATCTTAACATTTAACTTGAGTTTATCAACTCATCAACTGTTGGATCTATCAGGTCTAACATGCAGTAAAATAGGGAAGTGGGATCTCCATGATCTCCAAGTCACTCCGCATAAGGGCATCTGCCAATTACCGTAAATGTAAATTAGCATTAAGCTAAATTTGCATTGTGCAAACAAATATTTTATTAAACAAAGAAAAATATATATATATACATAAATATACATACATTTATACAAAGCTATTTAAATGTGTATTATGACTGGTTAGAATAATAATGTGATCTTGTATTGACCATGTTTTCTTTTCTTATATATATATATAACAGATGTCAGATGATGACGAGTGCATGTTAGAGGCGAGCAGGAGCAGTGTGCAGGTATGTTTGAGTTTTTCTTCCTTTCTTTATCTTTTCTCATTTTACAGAGGACTGTTATTTGTTATGATTGTGTTATGATTTATGCCAAAACTTTTAAACCCCAAACAGACAAAAACAGACTATTTTGGATTATGCTAATTGTTTGTTTTTAAGTGTAGTTGAGTTTGCATTTAGTTTAGTTGCATTTACTCGAATAACTTCAAATTTGTTTAGTCCAATTAAATATACCTGAATCACACAAACCATTATTCCTCACGCAGGGACACGAAGATTCATATAGAAGCCTGATTACACCACATTATAAAGTTGATCAAATTCCCATTAAAACAAAAGTTTTACATTTTATTCATATTCGGTATTGCGAAAAATATTGGTATCAAACGAAGTCTCTGATCTCTGTAGATAACTCCAAACAATCGGCAAGTCAAGTAGGCTTTGTCATATCAACAATGTAGAGTGCAGTACACAGTGAAACGAAATAGGTCTGTTACGATTCCTCAAGTAATTTGATTACAAAAATTAATCGAAGCAAATTAATGTGTAATAAATGATTCATTAAGTCCAATTAACTAAACACGGAGCACTGCGTTTCCTGCTGACCATTATTATTGATCCAATAATAATTGGATCCAATAAACTTAACAATCATCCAATAAACTTGGAATGCTTTGGAATGCTTTTCTGGAGACAGGAATATCACTTCACTATACTGTATCAAATTAAATAAATAAAAGATAAAAATACTAACAATGAGTTTAATTAAACTAGTAGCTTCTGCAGCGGAACTTTTTGATTACACTGTATTTGAATATTGATGCTATGTGGCAATTATATACAGTAATACAGGTTTTGTTTTCACCGATATACTTGTATTCAGCAATAAAATACAGTTTATTATACTTGTTCTATTTAGTATTGCTCTTTAGTAAAGTAAAATTACTTTGTATTAATCGATTATTAACTGATTAATCGATTGCTACATTGATTAATTGATGGAATAATCATTAGAATACTCAATGACTAAAATAATCGATAGCAACAGCCCTAAAATGAAATATTTCTCCAGGACCAAAGTACAACATCAAATATCAATTAACAAACAGAACACAGAACTACACAGAACTCTGAGAACACAGGATTTAGTTAGTACAAAAAGGAGAACTGCACAGTTCGAACTTTAAACACTAGAATTGTACTGGTCAGGCAAAAATCACAAATCAGATCACCATAATCTAATATATTTACATTTTTATTTTTTTTATCAACCCTATTTAGTTCTCCCATACACCAGCTATAAATTCTCACAAGAGTGCAAAGAAGAAAAAAAAGAAGATGAAGACATTTTCTGATTTTGTATGTTATCCACACTGATCTGAAAATTTTATCACATACTTGCTGTTATCAGTGTTAAACTATATATTAATTTTGTATGTTTCTTTGTGCCATTATTTTTTATTTATAACAGAGTAATGGCTACGAAAATGATTACAGCACAATTTCCAGTCGGGTTAGTATCACTAACGATGGTGCCAAAAGGCCTATGCTATAACATATTACTAGTAGTTTTCAGCATGAAATGTAGCATGAAGACAAATTCAGGGCTTTTTTCAGTAGGAGACGACTAATACTAACAGAATACATTTGTTAACAAAACTTCATTAAAAAACTTAAAATTTAAAACTTAATAATTAACTTGTTAACACAACTTAGAGGGCTGACTTAGAGGGAGGGTAAAAAACATAAGCAACACTTATAAGCAAATATAAATCTGCACAATGCTTTAGCTTCCTTTGTCAGTGTTCATAGAAATTAGAGGCAGTTTAAAATGAGGGAGTTCAAAATTTATTCAGATTATAAATGGTAGGTGGATTCAATTAATTTTTTTATGGTAACTACAGATGTTTACTGCTGACTGACTTGTCATTAACCCTCCTTTGACTTATACAGTATCTCATAAAAGTGAGTTCAACCCTTAAATTAAAAATAAAGCGCTTATATAGCAGTATAGATTTAAATAACTTGCAACAAAATTGTGTACACGTCATGTGAACATGTCAAAACTACAAATTATCTATATTTTGTGTGAGCACCATTATCTAGCACTGCCTTAATCCTCTTGGACATGGAATATGGAATTATGGCTCCTCAAGTTGTGAGATGGCAGAGAATAGATGGAAGAGTTAGATGGAGTGGTGGAGAGTTAGGAATGAAATATTGGTGATTAGTACAGTCTTTAATGCCCATGTTGGTGAAGGGAACACGGCACACACTGCAGTGAAGTGTGCAGTAGCAACCACAGACTGGTTGAAGGTAGATATGGGATTGCATCAATGATTGGTTCTGAGCCCTTTCCTTTTTTGCAGTGGTGATGGACAGCTTGATGGATAAGGCAGGGTGGAGTGGGTGGAGTAGAGAATAAAAGAGTGCAGACTGGGTGGAGTGGGTGGAGTAGAGAATAAAAGAGTACAGACTGGGTGGAGTGTGTTGGAGAAGAGTTGCAGGAGTGATTTGTGATAGAAGAGAAAGAGTGAAAGGATAAATGTTTATAGGACTGTGGTGAGACTTATGATGTACTGTTTAGAGACAGGAGGTGGAGCTGGATGTGGAGGAGTTGATGTTGAGATGTTCATTGGGAGTGATGAAGATGGACAGGATTAGAAATGAGCTTATTAGAGGGACATGTAGTATGTTTTGGAGACGGGGTGATGGAGGAAAGATTAAGATGGTTTGGACATGTATTGAGGAGGGACATGGAGTACATAGAGATAAGAATGCTGAGGATGGAGGCACCAGGCAGGAGGAAAAGAGGATCGATGAGGAGGAAGTTTATGTGGTGAAGGAAGACATTACCACAGCAAGATGTAGACATAAGAGACATAACTTCCTACTGTTGAAAGAGGCAGAGTAGAAGACAGGGTTATATGGAGAAGGATGATCCAATGTGGCGACCCCTAATGGAAACAGCTGAAAGACTGTGACATGGCATTCAGTGTTATCACTTCTGAGGTATTCACTTGTGTTGACATTGACTGTATTGTATTTAGTCAGCCATCAAAAGTTCTCCCACTTAAAAAGATGAGAGAAGCCTGTACTTTTCATCGTGGGTATAACTCAACTATCAGAGACAAAATGAGGGGGAAAAAAAAATCCAGAAAATCACATTGTAGGATTTTTAATGAATGTATTTGCAAATTATGGTGGTAAATAAGTATTTGGTCAATAACATCTCAATACTTTATATACACATTGTTGGCAATGGCAGAGGTCAAATGTTTTCTGTCTGGTATTTTGTCCCATTGCTCCATGCAGATCTCCTCTAGAGCAGTGATGTTTTGGGGCTGTCACTTTTCTATGGGGTTGAGATCTGGAGACTGGCTAGGCCACTCCATACCATGAAATGCTTCTTACAAAGCCACTCCTTTGTTGTATTTTGAATTTTTTCATCTGATTATATGACATTCTCACAATCCTCTTCTGGATCATGTCTTCTATTTTGTAATAATTGCTCCCACAGTTGATTTCTTTACACCAAGCTACTAACCCATTGCAGATTCTGTCTTCCCAGCCTGGTGCAGGTCTACAATTTTGTTTCTGGTGTCCTTTGACCGTTAGGAGTGTGACTATTTGAGGTTGTGGACAGGTGTCGTTTATACTGATAACGGATCCCATTAACCCAGGTAACGAGTGGAGGACAAAGAAGTCTCTTAAAGAAGACGTTCCATGTCTATGAGATAAAAGAAATCTTGCTTGTTTGTATGTGACCAAATACTTATTTTACAGAGGAATTGACCAATGAATTCTTATTTTGTCTCTCATAGTTGAGGTATACCTATGATGAAAATTACAGGCCTCTCGCATCTTTTTAATTGGGAGAACTTTGTCCCACTGTATATGGAGTTATTTATTTTTAATTTTCAGTAAATATCTGCCATACAAGCCATGCACTGACTACTCTAAAATATATCTTAAGTTCTAAGTTTCATTTACTACATTAGTGTTCCTGGAGAAACTGTATTAAAATGGTTTCTGACGTGTTTTTGTGAGATACTTAACTGTACAGGTGTCAAATGTCTGTCTTATCTTTTTTTTAATTGCATGTGATGGTTGTATATTGTAGATGGATTTATGGCACTAATACTCTTATTAAGCAAAGTTTTAGCCTTTTATCCTCATGTCTAAACCTATGTCTTTAAAATGGCTTAACTTTTAATTATTTTGGCCTGACACTGGTTTGATTACTCCATGCATCGTATGCTATTTCATTTTCAAGTTTTTATAGGTTTGTTAAAATTCTTATTTAATTTAGTAGAGTTCAACTATATGGACTGAGAAGGCAATTGCATATCATAGCTGATAACTTAAATCTTATGTGTTTGCTGTTTATTAATGGATTGTTCTTGCCTTTATTTATTTATTTATGAGCAGAAAAAAAAATATTTTGTTATTTTTTGTAATGTTCTGATACACATCGTTATTCAGACAAACACTTAACCTACCTAAGACATTATTTTTAGCCAGTCATTTCTGTTCTCCCCGTTATGTTTTTTTCTTGTCTATTAGGGATCTTTATATGAAAAAAGTTCCTACAGTAGCTCTCTGCGTTCCAGTACCTGTAATGTAAGGCAGATATTTTATATATTCTTATTCATGTGTGAAAACTAACAGCGCTTGCTTCTAAAAAAAAAAACAAGAAAAAAAAAATATTTTAACATCTTGTAAATTTCTTGTAAAAACTTTCTTCACATTTTAAAAGGAAAAATATAGAAACTAGCTGGTGTGTTAATGCTTGACCTGAGCCCTGAGCTCGACCGCACCAAGTAACACCACTGTCACCTGTTACTTCTTTTTGTCACCTGTTACTTCTTTTTACTTCTCTCTCTCTCTTTTTCTCTGTTCCACACCATGATCACGAAGGTTTTAGTAGATTTCGTTTACTGGATCTAAGTTGCCCAAAGCATGACAAGTGAGCTCTATGAAGACATTGTGTGTTGAATTGAAAAAGTTGGAGAGTCCAGGACAGAACGCTGACCTCAACTCTGATCAACACATTTAAAATTGATATAAACATCAGAACCTGATCTCATTAATGTGGCTAAATGGGAACAGTAATGCTATAAAACTCTAATGAAAGTTTTCACATAAGAGCTTTTTGTAGTAGCAAAGGATGTGTTATGTTAAACAAATGATGGTCAGGTGTCTACAAATGTTTTCTGGCATTGCAATATTTAATTAAAATTCTGAGCATGTGTATGTGGTGCAGTGATTTTTTTGTTTATTTGTCACTGTAGTAATATCACTCGTTATATTTCTTTTGACTCCACTAGAGATTTTGACTGCACTATAGATGCATCATTTCCACTATTATAATATGAATGAATATAATGGAAATAATTTTTAATGTTTTCTGAATTGGTTTGAAAAAGCTTCTATTGGACTGGTGCATCTCTCGTGGATTGTTTGGAGAAAAAGCCTTTAAACAAAATGCTGCATTTGATCAAAGTAACCAGACATATTTTTGGTTTTGATTAATGAAGTATGTCCATTTGTTTACGTCCTCTTAGTTGTCGGAGTCTCATGGTCTTTTGGGCTTAAGCTCCAGAATCTCCTCCAGAGCAAGTTCCAGATGTGCTAGCCCAGTGGTGAGCTGCTGTTTCAGTGTGAACATCACTCATCATCTTGACAAATTCTCCAATGACTTATTACACCTCATTTATGCATGAGGGTTTATAATGATATTAGTGTTTGCAGTAAAGTCACTCTGTGTAATCGCTGCAATTTTGGGGACTGAATAGCATGGTGGCTGCAATAATGCATTTTGTGAATCTAACCCTCCCTATACAAAGTATACACATACAGGTCCTGTTGAAGTACTGTGTTTTTGAGAGGCACATGCATGTTTATTTTGTTTATAAGCAACAAACTAAGTAATTTATAAGGTATTTACAGTGCTTGGACTATGCTTCAGCTCAGCTCATCCTCTTGTCCCATAGTGTGATAGATTTGTTGAAATTAGCTGCAGTCCCACAAAATTGTTGTGTTGTAGGGAACAGTAGTCAGGTTAGTTCAGCATTCCTTTCACCTGGAGGTGTAAAGGTATACAATATGCACGCTTCCGGTACTGACTTTTTAAGTCATGGTTTGTTTGATTGTGGTACATTTAGGAGGAACTAATGCAAAACATAAAATTATTTATTATTATTATTACTGTTATTACTATTATTATTATTGTTATATTATCATTTGTGATAAACACCAGAACTAGCTTACTGAGCATAAAATGCTCACTTGGGCTAAACATGTATGCGTAAAGGTTTCTGAAATAATTTGAAACTGACAAACATGATGATAAATCAGACTTTGCTTTTGAATTGTGCAACAGAAAAGTAAAGGGGAAAAAAAAAACAATGAATGAATGTAGTCGTTCCCCGAAATTTAGTGGAGTGTCATATGGCACATAACGTATCGATATATTGCGAATTTGAGATCGAATGTTCCCTAATGTTAGGAATTGTATTATTAACTGTTTTCACTAACAAATTATATTTAAAAAAAACAAACAAACAGATTATTGTATTATTCATATTATTGAATCTGAAGGCATTGTGTCCATTCGCTGAGTTTACACGTGGCATACTCTGTTGTAATTAAATATTATAAATGATCTTTAAATCTGTTTTATACATTTGTTGATTGTGTGTGAATTATGTCAAGTACTATAGATTACATGTACTGTACTATGATTACAGTAGTAATCATAGTGGTTACTGGTGGTTTTCAGGAAAATTGCAGCAACTCTGTGGCCAGTTTTTTGCGAAGAGCAGATAGCAGCAGTGGTCTTTCCAGAGATTTGGATCATGTGACCATTCCTGACATACCAAGTGTGAGTGCACATGGCTCAGTATGTGATAGTATGTATGTTTGGTTTTTAATGATGTGAAATAATAGAACGGTTTTGAGAATGTGACTCAGTGACTGCAGTCTGACTGCATGGTATTGTTATGTTTGTGTGCTGAATGCTGAAAGGAAATGGAATTGTTTAGTATTTGCATGAAATACTTACTTTATGAAAACTGAGAATTTCAATGGAATTGATATATGCTCGAGGTGATTGTCAATAGACTCTAGAATTGTACAGAGATGGATTCACACCGACTGTCAAGTCAGACAAAGCATGTGGTCTACGGAAGCATTTGCATTGTATTAGCCATTTTGTTTTGTATGATACAAAATAGTTTGTTGTCGTCTGAATAGATGGACAAAACATAATGTCTCTGATATAGTTTATCTTCATTTGTTTACATTTGATGACTATTTACAATTACATAATCCAAAACTCTATTTACAGTTACTTAATACAAAATATAGAACATCCAGAAAATATCTATGCCCCTTCACCTTTTTCAATGTAAAATTCACCCTGATACTACAAGTTGGATTTTTTAACCCTCAGGAATCTACACTTCAGTACCATGTATTTAGAAAAGTGAAAATGAAGTGCTACAGTGCCCCTTCCTTTCTCAACCCATGAATAAAAAGCAAAAAGTATTTTCAGTTGCTGAGTGACTGAGTGCATGGTGGTATAATGGTACAGTGGGTATTGAAAATTATTTCTTCCTTTACAGCTGTTTTGATATTTACTGCCTGAAACAAAAATGAGAACAAACAGGATTTTTTAACCTTCTCGTTCATTAGCATATTCATGTGGAATTTTTTTCTTCAGCAAAGACTAAAGCACTTGTCAGGACAGAATGGAAAATGATTGGATCAACATCTTGATAGATTCTTGAGGAAAGAATGGAGCCCGTAGCCAGATAGTATTGCAAAAACAATTTAAAGATGTAATGTCCTAACCTTTACTAAATCCATGGAATGCCTAGAATAGAGAGAACTTTAAAAATCCTGTTTCTTTTAGGCTGTAATTTAAATGTTTATTTTAAATAAATAATACGTTTTTCTATACCAACACTGTGCAGCCTGGAGCAGACAAAATGGTGTTGGTTTCATTTTTAAGTCTCGTATTAACAACTTTGGATTTACTGCAGTTACTTTTATTTTTCCTTTCTTTCCTGTTTACAGTTGGATGATGGATTTGATAAAGATTTTTTAGAAAAGGTCAGCATCATTTTTCTTCTTTAATTATTGTTCCTATATAAAAAGCTATAATGAAGATAGAATTAAATGTATATCTGTAATTAACATGGATCCATTAATTCTTGTATCAGGGCTTCTCTCGGGCATCTGTTCTATCCACGGCGACTCTGACTTCACTGGGTGGAGCTTCTTTACACAAAGGAAGTGGTGGTTCGTCTGTTTCTGCAGATACAGAGACGCCTATACAGGATATTAAGGTTCCCTCTCTGTTCTTTATACCTTACTTTGTGTATTAGTGTATTATGCTTTGAGTGTAGATGTTGAGATCAGCTTTACAGTGTCTTTTTAAAGTTTAAAAATAGATTTAGCTTCCTTTTATTTAAAACTAGTATTCTTTTTTTTATCAAACTGTCCCCTTGGGTAAAGTCACATGAGAAGTCTGTTTTTATCCTTACATACATGTAGGTTAAACGAGTGTAGGAATACTGAACTAATTAGCTTTAACTTTAACGCACAAGACAATGACCAGAAGCATGTGTTGAAGCCCTGCAAGCATTATATAGAGAGCAAATATTTGTTATTTATATCATCATATTTTTAATGATTTGGAACTGCAAATGTATCCTATTGACCTGCCCTAGGATTACTGAAATCACAATGACAGAAAAAATATTCAATTAGAGATCACCACCTATGGCAAGTTTAGCATTAGTCATAGCAAAGTATTTCAGCTAGGGGTTTATTGATTCGAACTGTCTTCATTCTCAGTGTTTTTAATGCTGTTATTCATGCCAAGAGAGGAAATATCATTTATTTTTATACATTTATGTATTTGTTTGGTCAAAGTAAAAGTACCTGCTATGAAATTACCCATGTTCATGTGTCTCAAACCAGAATTTGTGCAAAGCAAAATCAAAGTAGACAGAATGTACAGAAGAAGCAACATATTGGATCATAACCTTTTATAATCGTCTACTCTGATAACTTTCCAACACTCACAAAGTGAATAGTTCTATATTCAACTTATTTAGATTCACTAGAAAGGCATTATTAAGTTTTACCAATACATTTTATATAAAGTTTTATATGTTAATTGTTCACACTTACTCCCCAATGCTAAATGTTAATTCCCTGCTATCCCCTTACATTCATTTATTGTTTGTTTAGGAGATTCATGAACTTAAGGATCAGATTCATGAGGTGGAGTCTAAATACAGCCAGAGTCTCAAAGAAATGAAGGTAAGCTGTACAGGTAGAGGCAATGCCACTCCAAAAATCTTTTTGGTATTGTTTGTTTCCTTAGAGAGCATATAATTATATAGTACTGAATGCCACAGTATATTTCAGTTCAAATTAAATCATTGGCATATATATATGTGTGTGTGTGTGTGTGTGTGTGTGTGTGTGTGTGTGTGTGTGTGTGTGTGTGTGTGTGTGTGTGTTAACCTTATGTTTTAAACCTGATTATAGAAGTAGTTAATCCAGATGTTTTATGGATGTTTTAAGGACACACTGATCATGTAGACAGAGGAAGGTGTGCATCTGTGCACCCTGACATATCTTCATCTAATTTATAATTATTGAATGTTTGCACCTGTGCCTAAATAGTTTAATAAATATTTATATCACTTGTAGGATTCTCTAGCAGAGATGGAGAGGAAATATCGCAAGGCCATGGTGTCCAGTGCTCAGTTGGATAATGAAAAATCCAATCTGATGTATGAAGTCGACATTTTGAAAGACTCGCTGATGGAGCTGGAAGAGCTTCTATCAGAGACACGGCGAGAGTGTGAGGAGAAGAGTAAGGTATGTTTAATTAGACTTACAGCTGCAAGGTTAATAGTGTTTATTTGTTGAGTTTTGAGTTTTACTTTTTTCTCGTTAAAAAGAGAATTTTATGCACAGGAAGACTTGACTATTTTGAAATAAAATATTTTTATATATAAATAAAATGTCTTATATTTTGAAATATAATATATTTTAAATATATAAAATATAATAAATATTTCAAATATTTCTTTCTTATTTTCTATTGTTTATTTAGTGTTGCATTTTATTAAATACTTCTTGAATAATTTAATGAATTGATGAATAAGTAGTAGAATACTCGATTTCTAAAGCAACAGAAGCAACAGTGTAACTGATCACGTTTAACTTTTAATAGATTATTGCTGCAACTTGTATTTCTGCTACATCTGGAGACATTTTACAATATCAGGAAGTACATACAGCAATATAGATTACAGTAACATTACACCTCCATCTTTCTATCTACTGTATAATGCTTTCACCACTTACTGGTTTGATTCTCATTTCTTTCCCCAAAGGTTTTTAATTAACCATATATAGATATATATGTGTGTGTGTGTGTGTGTGTGTGTGTGTGTGTGTGTGTGTGTGTGTGTGTGTGTGTGTGTGTGTGTGTGTGTGTGTGTGTGTGTGTGTGTGTGTGTGTGTGTGTGTGTGTGGTGATGTATATATATATGCTGCTTCTTTGAAGAGATATTTGTTCCCGAAAATGTTTGTTTTGTGTAAACTTGCTTCCAAGTAGTTCAAAAAATGTGATAATTTATCATTGTAGTATATTGTTCATACAATGGTAACAGCCTAATAAAATAGGGTCCAGTAAATTAATGAATGGAAAATGATGACACTGTATTTTTATTATCAATGTATTAAGCTGGATACAAATGATAATTGTAGGCCAAATGTAAATTGTTTCTAAGAGCATTTACAGATTAGAAGATAGATTTGACCCCATTCATGCAGCCAAGTAGAGGTGCACCTTAATAGCAAGACTGAGCACGACCTAAAATGGTGTGTTCTGTGTAGAGTTTACAACATCATTATTTTATACCCAAAATAGAGTGCAAAAAAAAATTACATTTGATGAAATGTTAATTAAGTCACATGGAATCCAGGCTTGAAACGTATCCGTCAAAAGAAAAGTTACACTAGTCATAGATTTTTCTGTAGATTAAACTATGCATCATCCATTCAGGATCTGGAGCGAGAGAAGCATGCCCATGGTATACTGCACTTTCAGTTCAATGAGCAAAAAGAAACAATGAAGCAAAGTGAAGACCTTCTGACTGTGAGTACTGTTTTTATGATGATAATTGGAGTTCTCTTAAACTCCTAGACATTTCAGTCGATTTTGAATGCTTCTCTTTGATTTAATATCTGTTTAATATCTATTTAATACACCTTCTTTTACCTTCCTTGCTTCTTTCTTTTTACCTTCTGGCTTCCTTACTGCTTCATTCGCCTTCAAGGAGATCCGTCAATTAAGCGTCAAACAAGAGGGATTTGTTAGGGAGATTTCTGACCTGCAAGAAACTATTGAATGGAAGGATAAAAAAATTGGGGTATGCTACCTGAGTTGGCTTATATTATGCATCAAAACACATTAGTGTGCAGTGTTGTCTGAAGAGTGACCACAGTAAACTACAGTGACCTCCAACAACAAATTTACATATTTCAATTGAAAACCATCCTTGGTGTCTTGTTAATCTAACAAAGGAA
>JACRUU010000011.1:22150409-22237909 GCA_030449085.1 Kryptopterus vitreolus
GCTCTACTTCACAAGCATAAGTATATAACAGGGGATGTAGCTCAGTGGTAGAGCGCATGCTTTGCATGCATGAGGTCCTGGCTTCAATCCCCAGCATATCCAGACCATGTATTTAAAAAAAATATATGTTACAGTCAACTTCCCAAATGTTCCTCTTTCCACTTGTAGGTGATGTCTCGTTGACACTTGAACATTTTTACCACCTGTAAGTTACGATAAAATAATCAACTGAGACTTTTCAAAATTTCTTGGCCTTGACTTTCTGCAGCTGAAATGATCAAGGGTTCAGCAGAGGATGTCGGTGGTGAACTGTTTGGTTGTTTAGCATTTACAGCTTTCCTGCTTATTGATGAATTTCTCTCATTACATTAATTAATTAATTTATTCATTTAACATTTACCAGGCATGATGGCCTAGTGGGAAGGCGTCGGTCTTGTAAACCGAAGATCACGGGTTCGAACCCCGTTCGTGCCTATCTCTGATTTCGGGCTGGGTTTGGCCATGATTTTCTGCAGCTGAAATGATCAAGGGTTCAGCAGAGGATGTCAGTGGTGAACTGTTTGTTTTTTTCCCCCATTTAGAGCACTCCTGCTTACTGCTTATGGCCGATTATACAGCCTAGTGGAAGGGCGTCAGTCTCGTAAACCGAAAATCACAGGTTCAATCCCTTTTCGTGCCTTCTTCAAATTGTGGGCTGAGTTTCTTGTTTTCTTGTGGGGCCCTGGCTGTGACATACCAAGTGAGCAAGTAAGACCTTCCCCCAATTCACACCTCAATTGCGATCAGAACCAGCCTTGGTTAATTCAATTCAATTCAATTCAATTTTATTTATAAAGCGCTTTTTACAATGTGTCATCGTCCCAAAGCAGCTTTACATAATACTAATGTGTGAAAAGTGAAAATCAGTTTAGCACTAATTGTTTCTTGTTGAGCAAGCCGAAGCGACGGTGGCAAGGAAAAACTCCCTGGGAACAGGAAGAAACCTTGAGAGGAACCCGACTCAACAGAGAACCCATCCTCATTTGGGTTGTTAGTGTTGTGTGTGTGGTTGAGGATGTTTATTGTGGAGTGTGGAGTGTATTCGCGAATTTGAAGCATCATCAACCGGGGGCGGAGTCACCATGAGGTTCTGACAGGAACAGATTGCAGAGGGGGTCTGGATCACTGACAGCTCAGCAGTGGGACATGTAGCTCAACGGAGAGAGAGAGAGAGAGAGAGAGAGAGAGAGAGAGAGAGAAAGAGAAGAGAGAGAGAGAGAGAGAGAAGAAGAGAGAGAAATGAAATGAGTGGTTAGTAAAGGTCATGGATGCAGTATGGGAGTGTGTATATGTAGTGTCGAGTGCAGACGTGGACTCCGGCAGGATAAACTATAACAGCATAATTAAAAGGAGAATCAGAGGGAAACACAGACATGAGAGCTTCCTGATGTGTAAGCAAACAGTCACTCTCATCACCACAAACCTGAGTGATTAATGAGAGTGAGGCAGACAGCAACTAAACACACCAGATCACTATAATACTCAACATCCATGTGTCCCCCAGATCTACTCCTTTATCTAAGGTAGGACTATTCACTAAAAGCTTGGTTAAATAAGAAAGTTTTCACCCTGGACT
This sequence comes from Kryptopterus vitreolus, assembly GCA_030449085.1. NCBI lineage: Eukaryota > Metazoa > Chordata > Actinopteri > Siluriformes > Siluridae > Kryptopterus > Kryptopterus vitreolus. The sequence continues at coordinate 22,152,025 of JACRUU010000011.1, forward strand.
TAAACACTGAGACTGTGTCTGATTCTCGAACATTAATAGGGAGGGAGTTCCATAACTTTGGGGCTTTGTAGGAGAAAGCTCTGCCCCCCGCTGTAATTTTCCTAATACGTGGTACTGACAGACAGCCTGCATCCTTTGATCGAAGCAGGCGTGGTGGAACATAAGGCTCTAATAGTTCTGGTCAGGTACTGTGGGGCGAGACCATTCAGTGCTTTATAAGTTAAAAGTAATATTTTAAATTCTATACGGAATTTCACTGGGAGCCAGTGCAGTGTGGATAGGACAGGGGTGAATGTGCTCATATCTCCTAGTTCTAGTGAGCACTCTCGCTGCCGCGTTCTGAACTAACTGAAGTTTATTTATACACCGTGCTGAACATCCAGACAGTAAAGCATTACAGTAATCCAGCCTGGATGTGATAAAAGCATGGACTAGTTTTTCTGCATCATTAATTGACAATATATTCCTAATCTTAGCGATATTTCTGAGATGGAAAAATGCTATCTTAGTAATGTTATCTACATGAGCTTCGAATGAGAGATTGGAATCTATAATCACACCCAGATCTTTTACAGTTGTACTGGGTGTGATAGAAAGACCATCTAGAGTTATTGTTTGGTCTGATATTTCACTCCTAGCTGCATGTGGTCCGAGTACTAGAACCTCTGTCTTACCCGGATTAAGCAGGAGGAAGTTACTTAACATCCAGTCTCTTATGGCTTTCACACATTGCTCAACTTTACTTAACTGATTTTTTTCATTTGGTCGAGCTGAGACATATAACTGTGTGTCATCAGCGTAACAATGGAAACTAATATCGTATTTACGAATTAAGTTGCCCAGAGGAAGCATGTAAATAGAAAAGAGCAATGGGCCTAATACCGAACCCTGTGGCACACCATACTGTACCTGGGAATGCTCAGAATAATCACCATTTAAGTCTACAAACTGGTAGCGGTCAGTTAAATAAGACCTGAACCAGGCAAGGACTGTTCCCTGAATTCCTACTACCTTTTCTAATTCTGTGAAGGAGAATTTTATGATCAATGGTGTCATAAGGCTGCACTGAGGTCGAGTAATACCAGCAGAGAGACACAGCCTTGATCAGAGGCCAGTAAGAGATCATTCACTACTTTGATGAGTGCTGTCTCTGTGCTGTGATGTGGTCTAAATCCTGATTGGTAAACTTCGTGTATGTTATTCTTAAGTAAGTACGAACTTAACTGCTGTGCAACTACCTTTTCTAAGATTTTTGAAATGAAGGGGAGGTTTGATATCGCCTGAGGTTAATCACCTGAGAGGTCTAGTAAGTACCACCAACACTATAGGGTTAACAATGCAACTTATACAAGAACAACTGAGATAAGCAGGAGTCGAAAAGTCAGAATCCTACCTTACCAGAAGGTTCATGCTTGCATGGTTACTTTCCTCCTGTGAGGACTTTCCTTTGAGAATCTTTAAATAAGAGCTTAAGTTTCTATTGTGGAAGCATGTTTGAGGTCGTGGGTTCAATACCCCAGCATCTCCAGATCATTCATTTCACAATGTGATTGTGGGCTGTTATTGTGGGCTGTATTTGTGGGCCAAACCGAAAAAGGGCTCAGCAGGGGGATCATTTAATGTATGTAATGTATGAATATTTTGGATGACTTTGTAATGTAAAAATGTATGGAACCAAACCGAAGATGTGTTCGATTTCTCAGGTTCTTGAAAACGTTGTTTCCAGGCATGTATGAGGTCTCTTTAATGTGGCATGAAACCGAAGATTATTTAGTGTGGTTGACAAGGGTTCAGCAGACGATCTACCAAGTATCGTGGTTGAATTTAGATCTTGAGAATTTAGTGGACTGTTTCTCTCTTTATTCACAAGCATACTCACGCTTTTCCTTGACATTGATTGCTCATGATTCTAGGTCCTGGGTTCACCCAGCATCTCCAGACCATGTATTTAAAAAAATGCTCTACTTCACAAGTAATATAACAGGGGAAGCTGATGTCTTGTTGACACTTGAAAACTTTTACCACCTGCATTGCTAGGCATGATGGCCTAGTGGCAAGGCGTCGGTCTCGTAAACCGAAGATCACGGGTTCGATCCCCGTTCGTGCCTTCTTTATTCTGTGATTGTGGTCTGGGTTTGTGGGTCAAACTGAAAAACGGGGAATATATGCTCTTTGTATGAGGTCAAGCTTGGTATAAGTGTATAACAGGGGATGTAGCCCAGCATCTCCAGACCATGGTATTTAAAACAATATATGTGCTATGTAGTCAACTCCTGGGTTCAGATCCCCATGTTCCTGTTTCCATTGTAGGTGACCATGTCTCAGCAGGGGCTCAGTTTTCCTCAGTGGTGAACTGTTTGGGCATTTACTTTAAAAAATTTATGAATTTTTTGGATGACGATTTGGTTGGTTCTTTGACTGGTCAGAAGAAGTTTGCCAGGCATGAGGTCCTGGGCTCAATCCCCAGCATCTCCAGACCATTAATTTAAAAATAAAAAAATATTACAGTCATCTTCCCAAATGTTCCTGTTTCCACTTGTAGGTGATGTCTCTTTGTCACTTGAAGCTATTAACACCTGTAAGTTAAGATAAAATAATCAACTGAGACTTTCCAAAAATTCTTGGCCTTGACTTTCTGCAGCGGAAGTGATCAAGTGTTCAGCAGAGGATGTCAGTGGTGAACTGTTGGGGTTTTTTTTTCCCCATTTTACAGCTTTCCTACTTATTGAGAGGTCTAGTAAGTACTACCAACACTATAGGGTTACCAACGCAACTTATACAAGAACAACTGAGTTAGAATCTTACCTTACCAGAAGGTTCCTGGCTGACTGCATGGTTACCTTTCCTCCTGTGAGGACTTTCCTTTGAGATTCTTTAAATAAGAGCTTAAGTTTCTACAGTGTGGAAGTATGTCTGTAAAACCCTCATTGAGATCATTTCATTCCCATCCAATGCTATTGGCAAGTAAAACAGCCAAACAGGGGATGTAGCTCAGTGGTAGAGCGCATGCTTTGCATGTATGAGGTCCTGGGTTCAATCCCCAGCATCTCCAGATTATTAATTTCGAATATAAAAAATTAGAGGAAACTTCCCAAATGTTCCTGTTTCCACTTGTAGGTGTTGTCTCTTTGGTACTTGAAGCTTTTACCACCTGTAAGTTAAGATAAAATAATGAAGTGAGGCTTTCAAACAATTATTGGCCATGATTTTCTGCAGCTGAAATGATCAAGGGTTCAGCAGAGGATGTCAGTGGTGAACTGTTGGGATTTTTTCCCCATTTACAGCACTCCTGCTTACTGCTTATGGCCGAGTATACAGCCTAGTGGAAGGGCGTCAGTCTCTTCATTCATTCATTCATCTTCTACCGCTATATCCGATCTTTTTCTCGGGTCACGGGGAGCCTGTGCCTATCTCAGGCATCTATGGGCATTAAGGCAGGATACACCCTGGATGGAATGCCAACCCATCGCAGGGCTCACACACACACATACACACACACACATTCATACACTAGGGACAATTTTCCCCAAGGTGCCAATCAACCTACCGTGCATGTTTTTGGACCGGGGGAAAACCGGAGAACCCGGAGAAAAACCCACTGAGGCACGGGGAGAACATGCAAACTCCACGCACACATGACCGAGACGGGAATCAAACCCGGATCCTGGCGGTGTGAGGCAAACGTGCTAACCACTAAGCCACCGTGCCCCCGGCGTCAGTCTCTTAAACCGAAAATCACAGGTTCGTGCCTTCTTCAAATTATGGGCTGAGTTTTTTGTTTTCTTGGTGTCTTGTGGGGCCCCTGCTGTGACATACCAAGTAAGCAATTAAGACCTGCCCCCAATTCACACCTCAACTGCGATCAGAACTAGCCTTGGTTAATCGCCTGAGAGGTCTAGTAAGTACTACCAACACTATAGGGTTAACAATGCAACTTATACAAGAACAACTGAGATAAGCAGGAGTCGAAAAGTCAGAATCCTACCTTACCAGAAGGTTCATGCTTGCATGGTTACTTTCCTCCTGTGAGGACTTTCCTTTGAGAATCTTTAAATAAGAGCTTAAGTTTCTATTGTGGAAGCATGCTTGAGGTCGTGAGTTCAATCCCCAGCATCTCCAGATCATTCATTTCACAATGTGATTGTGGGCTGTATTTGTGGGCCAAACCGAAAAAGGGCTCAGCAGGGGGATCATTTACTTTAAAAAAATGTATGAATCTTTTGGATGACCATTTGCTTGGTTCTTTGACCAGTGAATGAGCCTGCCAGGCATGATGGCCTAGTGGCAAGGCGTCGGTCTTGTAAACCGAAGATCACGGGTTCGATACAAAGAGCGGTTCAAGTTCCCTATGAAAGAAATAAAATCAAGGACCGTAACGTCGCCCGGTATGGCGCAGCCGGGGCCCCTCCCTGGAGCCAGGCCCGGGGCTGGGGCTCGAAAGCGAAACGCCTGGTGGTCGGGTCCTCCACCCATGGGGCCCGGCCGGGCTCAGCCCGAATGAGTGACGTGGGGACACCTTCCTCTGGGCCCACCACCTGCAGGAAGGCAGAGGCCTCGACGACCCGACCTCTGGACACAGAGACTAGCTCTAGGGACATGGAATGTCACCTCGCTGGTTGGGAAAGAGCCCAGCTTGTGCGGGAGGTTGAGAGATACCGGCTAGAGATAGTCGGGCTCACCTCCACTCCACAGTCTGGGCTCTGGAACCATACTCCTCGAGAGAGGCTGGACTCTCCATTATTCTGGAGTTGCCTGCGGTGAGAGACGACGAGCTGCTGTGGGCCTGCTCATAGCCCCCCATCTTAGCAGTCATGTGCTGGAGTTTACCCCGGTGAACGAGAGGGTCGTTTCCCTGCGCCTTCGGGTTGGGGAAAAGTCTCTCACTGTTGTTTGTGCCTATGGGTCGAATGGCAGTGTAGAGTACCCGGCCTTCTTGGCGTCTTTGGGGCACTTCTTCGGGGCGCTGATAAATGCCCCGACTGGAGACTCCGTTGTTCTACTGGGGGACTTCAATGCCCATGTGGGCAATGACAGCGATACCTGGAGGGGCGTGATTGGGAGGAACGGCCCCCCTGATCTGAACCCGAGTGGTGCTCAGTTATTGGACTTCTGTGCTAGTCATAGTTTGTCCATAACGAACACTATGAACATTCATATGTTCATGTTTTGAACACAAGGGTGTCCATCAGTAATGGGGAGGGGGTCATGTATGGGAGGGGGGGCACATCAGGGGTGCAGTACCAGGGTGTCCACAGTACCAGGACCAGGACACCTAGGACGGAGATCGATGATAGACCTTGTGGTTGTTTCATCTGACCTCCGTCCGTGTGTTTTGGACACTCGGGTGAAGAGAGGGGCGGAGCTGTCAACTGATCACCACCTGGTGGTGAGCTGGATTCGATGGCGGGGAAGGAAGCTGGACAGACTCGGCAGACCCAAACGTATTGTGAGGGTGTGCTGGGAACGCCTAGCAGAACCCCCTGTCAGAGATATCTTTAACTCCCACCTCCGGCAGAGCTTCAACCAGATCCCGAGGGAGGTTGGAGACATTGAGTCTGAGTGGACCATGCTCTCCACCTCCATTGTCGATGCAGCCATTCTGAGCTGCGTAAGGTCTCAGGTGCCTGTCGTGGTGGTAATCCCCGAACCCGGTGGTGGTCCCCGGAAGTAAGGGATGCCGTCAAGCTAAAGAAGGAGTCCTTCCGAGCCTGGTTGGCTCTCGGGACCCCTGAGGCAGCTGATGGGTACGGTCAGGCCAAGCGGGCTGCGGCCCGGGTGGTTGTTGAGGCAAAATCTCGGGTATGGGAGGAGTTCGGAGAGGCCATGGAGAGGGACTATCGGTCGGCCTCAAAGAAGTTCTGGCAAACCGTCCGACATATCAGAAGGGGGAAGCAGTGCCCTGCCAAAACTGTCTACAGTGGAGGTGGGGATCTGTTGACTTCAACTGGGGACATCATCGGACGGTGGAAGGAATACTTTGAGGATCTCCTCAACCCCGGAGTCATGCCTTCCGATGAGGAAGCAGAGGCCATGGGCTCAGAGGTGGCATCATCTATCACCCAAGCTGAGGTCACCGAGGTAGTTGAGAAGCTTCTTCGGTGGCAGAGCAGCGGGGGTGGATGAGATCCGCCCTGAGTACCTGAAGTCTCTGGATGTTGTGGGGCTGTCTTGGCTGACACGCCTCTGCAACATCGCGTGGCAGCTGGGGACGGTGCCTCTGGATTGGCAGACCGGGGTGGTGGTTCCTCTTTTTAAGAAAGGGGACCGGAGGGTGTGCTCCAACTATAGGGGGATCACACTCCTCAGCCTTCCTGGGAAAGTCTATGCCAGGGTTCTGGAGAGGAGAATTCGGCCTTTAGTCGAACCCCGGATTCAGGAGGAACAATGCGGTTTTCGACCTGGCCGTGGAACACTGGACCATCTCTATACCCTCTACAGGGTGATGGAGGGATCATGGGAGTTTGCCCAACCGGTCTACATGTGCTTTGTGGATTTGGAGAAGGCGTTCGACCGTGTCCCTCGCTGCACTCTGTGGGGGGTGCTCCGGGAGTATGGGGTCCCAGGTCCTCTCTTTAGGGCTGCTCGGTCTCTGTATGCACGGAGCAGGAGTGTGGTTCGCATTGCCGGCAGTAAGTCAGACCTGTTTCCGGTGCATGTTGCCCTTTGTCACCGGTTCTGTTCATTATTTTTATGGACAGAATATCTAGGAGCAGCCAGGGGCTGGAGGGAGTCTGGTTTGGGGACCACAGGATCTCGTCTCTGCTCTTTGCAGATGATGTTGTCCTGTTGGCTCCATCAGGCCAAGACCTTTAGCATGCACTGGGATGTGAAGTCTTAGCCACCTCCAAGTCAGAGGCCATGGTCCTTAGCCGCAAAAATGGTGGTTAGCCCACTTCAGGTTGGCGGAGAGCTCCTTCCCCAAGTGGAGGAGTTCAAGTATCTTGGGGTCTCGTTCAGGAGTGAGGGGAGGATGGAACGGGAGATCGACAGGCGGATTGGAGCAGCCTCTGCAGTAATGCGGTCGATGTACCGGTCCGGCTGGATAGAGGAAAGTCTGGGCATCATAGACTGGCCACCACATCCATAGAGAGCAGGACACTAGTCTTTTAACGCCTGAACAGGGACTTGAAACCTGGACCCTCAGATTAAAAGTCTGATGCTCTACTAAATGAGCTATCCAAGCTACACTAAAAAGGCCATTGCGTCTAACCTAAACCACGGACGGTGAACATGGGGTTGTTTTAAAACCCACCTTAACAGCTCCTTGCCCAATCTTTGTCCATAGTCTAAGTATACAATTTTGTATACAGATTTGAGAATCTTTAAATCAGAGCTTAAGTTTCTATTGTGGAAGCATGTTTGAGGTCGTGGGTTCAATCCCCAGCATCTCCAGATCATTCATTTCACAATGTGATTGTGTGCTGTTATTGTGGGCTGTATTTGTGGGCCAAACCGAAAAAGGGCTCAACAGGGGGATCATTTACTTTAAAAAAAAATAAAAAATGTATGAATCTTTTGGATGACCATTTGCTTGGTTCTTTGACCGGGTGAATGAGCTTGCCAGGCATGATGGCATAGTGGCAAGGCGTCGGTCTTGTAAACCGAAGATCACGGGTTCGATCCCCGTTCGTGCCTTCTTGAAATCCTGTATTGTTTCTCTCTTTAATGCAACTGATACTCACGACAAAATGAATTAGTGTCGTTGACATTGATCTACCAATTATCACGGTTGAATTTAGATCCCAGAATATATATATATATATAAATCATTTTGTCGTGAGTATCAGTTGCATTAAAGAGAGAAACAATACAGGATTTCAAGAAGGCACGAACGGGGATCGAACCCGTGATCTTCGGTTTACAAGGCCGACGCCTTGCCACTATACCATCATGCCTGGCAAGCAGGCTCTACTTCACAAGCATAAGTATATAACAGGGGATGTAGCTCAGTGGTAGAGCGCATGCTTCGCATGTATGAGGTCCTGGGTTCAATCCCCAGCATCTCCAGACCATGTATTTAAAAAAATATATGTTACAGTCAACTTCCCAAATGTTCCTGTTTCCACTTGTAGGTGATGTCTCGTTGACACTTGAAAACTTTTACCACCTGTAAGTTACGATAAAATAATCAACTGAGACTTTTCAAAATTTCTTGGCCTTGACTTTCTGCAGCTGAAATGATCAAGGGTTCAGCAGAGGATGTCAGTGGTGAACTGTTTGGTTGTTTAGCATTTACAGCTTTCCTGCTTATTGATGAATTTCTCTCATTACATTAATTAATTAATTCATTCATTTCACATTTACCAGGCATGATGGCCTAGTGGGAAGGTGTTGGTCTTCTAAACCGAAGATCAACCAGTATCATGGTTGAATTTAGATCCCAGAATATATAAGGCTCTACTTCACAAGTATAAGTATATAACAGGCGATGTAACTCAGTGGTAGAGCCTGTGCTTTGCTTGTTTGAGGTCGTGGGTTCAATCCCCAGCATCTCCAGATCATTCATTTCACAATTGCCAGGTATCATGGCCTAGTGGGATGGCGGTGCTCTCGTAAAAACCGAAAAGGGGGATCCAATGATTTGGGAGATCGCTGACGAAACTCTGAGCGATTGAAGATGTGAAAATACGCTTAGTTTGATAGCGCGGTGTTGTGTGTACATCATTACCGTAACACACTTTAAATAAAATTAGATTGTGGTCTGATATAACTTCCTTCTGCGGGACAGTCACTATGCTAGTAACACTTAGCCCGAACGATAATATCAAATCTAAGGTGTGACCTGCTTTATGAGTGGGTCCTATAACACACTGATAGACTCCCATTGAGTCGAGTATGGACATAAATGCTGTCCTTAGCGGGTCGTCTGTGTTCTCAAAATGAATATTAAAATCTCCGACGATTAGCGCTCTATCAACAGAAACGACCAGGTTTGATAATAGAAAATCTGCAAATTCACTAAGAAATTCAGAATACGGTCCTGGGGGTCTGTAAATGATAATTAATGGAAAGGACTGTCTCACCTTATTATTGGTGGCTATATTAATATTAGTATGGAGAACTTCAAAGGCAGTGAACTTGTGTCCATGCTTATGTACAATGGTTAAATTATCCTTATAGATAAGTGCGACTCCTCCTCCTCTACCAGTTAGACAAGGCTGCTGTATGTAGCTGTATGCTGGAGGACTCGCTTCATTTAATGGTACATACTCGTTCTGTTTAACCCATGTTTGAGGTTGTGGGTTCAATCCCCAGCATCTCCAGATCATTCATTTCACAATTGCCATGCATGATGGCCTAGTGGGAAGGTGTTGGTCTTCTAAACCGAAGATCACAGGTTCGATCCCCGTTCGTGCCTATCTGTGATTGTGGGCTGGGTTTGTGATTGATATTCAAACTAGCCTTGATTAATCACCTGAGAGGTCTAGTAAGTACTACCAACACTATAGGATTAACAAGGCAACTAATAAAAGAACAACTAAGCAAAGCAGGAGTAGAAAAGTCAGAATCCTACCTTACCAGAAGAAACTACATCACAGATATAGTGATGTAAGAGTAAGAGTTAAAGCACACTAACATTGTTTAATGAACAAGGACTCAACAGGATGTCAGTGGTGACCTGTTTGAATGTTTATCATGTACAGCTTTCCTGCTTATTGATGAATGACGATATGATGGCCTAGTGTCGTCGGTCTCGTAAACCGAAGATCACAGGTTCAATCCCCGTTCGTGCCTTCTTGAAATCATGGGATGTTTCTCACTTTAATGCCTCTTCTACTCACTACAAAATGATTTAGTGTCGTTGACATTGATCTACAAAGTGGCAGGGTTGAATTTAGACCGCAACATCTCTAAGGCTCTACTTTACAAGCATAAGTATATATCCAAGCACCATGATGTCAGTCCCAATGTACATTCATCAATGAGCAGAAATGCTGACATCCTCTGCTGAACCCTTGATCACTTCGGCATTCCTGCTCATTGATGAATTTCTTTCACTAAATTAATTAATTTATCTATTCATTTTACATTCGCCAGGCATGGTGGCCTAGTGGCAAGGTCTCGGTCTTGTAAACCAAAGATCACTGGTTCGATCCCCACTGATCATGATGTCAGTCCCGATGTCAATGCTAGAAACAGTGGATGTAGCTCAGTGGTAGAGCGCTTGCTTTGCATGTATGAAGTCCTGGGTTCAATCCCCAGCATCTCCAGGATATTTAAAAAAAATATATATTAGAGGCAACTTGTGCCTTTATATATAAAATATATTAGAGGCAACTCAAATGTCTTTCTGCAGCTGAAGTGATCAAGGTTTCAGCAGAGGATGTCAGTGGTGAACTGTTTGTTTTTTTCCCCCATTTACAGCTTTACTGCTTATTGACGATGGCTGAGTATACAGATATTTCTCTCACTAAATTAATTAATTTACTCATTCGTTTAACATTTGCCAGGCATGATGGCCTAGTGGGAAGGCATTGGTCTTTTAAACCCAAGATCACGGGTTAAATCCCTGTTCATGCCTTCTTCAAATCGTGGGCTGTTTCTTGTTTTCCTGTCTCTCTTCTCTTGTTTACTTGCAGAGAAATTATGTCTTGTGGTTGACATTGTTCTACAAAGTTGCATGGCTGATATCTGGCCATTCAGCTCGGGGGTAGAGCGCATAATTTGCATGCGTGAGGTCATGGATTTAATCCCCACCTTCTTCAAGATTGTTATTCACAAGCATAAGTATGATGTCCAAGCAACATAATTTAAAACGGTAATGCATGCTTTCCCTACTCTCACAAAAAAATTCACTATATCATCCAAGGAGACTCTTGTCTGACCTCGTCTGTCAACCTGTCCATTATCACTGCAAACAGAAAAGGGCTCAGAGCCAATCCTTGATGCAATCCCACCTCGAACCTGTCTGTCATTCCTATCATACACTTCACTTCACTGTCAGTCACCGTCACAGCCGCAAGACTGCGACAGAGTTAATTTTTTCCCCATTGAAGGCTATTAGGAGATGCAGTGAAGTACCAAGAGAAACTTAAAATGTAGTCGAAATATAAAACAGTATATTCCAATATATTTCTCTCTCCGATGCCCAATCTTGCCTTGCTGGTGGGTCCTCTTGGCATGGTTACTTAGCTCATGTGCAGCTCTGTATTATTTCTGATAAACTCTAAATAAATTGTCCACCTTGACTTTTTGGGAAAATTAACTGCCATCAACTGTTGATTTTGATATTCTGGGTATTACCAGATTGCCAGAGTTTTTAGAACGCAGAAGACATGAGGGACTATAATGTAATAAGCGCTCCACCAGGAACTACGGCAAAGCCATTTAGGGCTTTATATGTAATTAGCAACATTTTTAAATCAATACGATGGTTAATATTGAGCCAATACAGTGCTGAAAGAACCAGGCTAATACGATCATACTTTTGCATTTTGGACCAGCTGAAAATTGTTTATTAGTGGGAATGTGTCAGTATCATATGCTGAATATCATGGGTCCAATTCCCATTTCTGCATTCTTGTGGTCATGTGATAAATTTCTTATTTTCCTGCCTCTCTGCCCTTTTTAAAGCAAAATTAAGTATTGTGTTTGAGCTTCTTCTACAAAGCTGCATGGTGTCACGGCTCCTCGTTCCTCCCTGCCCTGTTCCCCAAACTCTCTCCCTAATTAGCTCCCTAATTTGCTACAGCTGCACCTTATTTCCCTGTTCTCCTGTGCGCTTATTTATGTACTTTGTTTTGTTTAATAAAGTGCTCCTGCTACACATGTCTTAATCCTGGGCATTAACCTCACACATACATCTCCACAGCTTACTGAATAACTGATCAGATTGGACCCTTTATTAAAATAGCAGTTTAGTTACTTTAACATTGGTGTGAATGAGTGTTTTTTTTTAGAGAGGTACTGTAGTCTGGCTGGTTGTGAAAATATAAAAATCCTCAACACTAACTTGAGGGAAAGAACAGTGTGTATCAGTACACCTGAGACGGGACCAGTTACACTTAATGCTTTGTCTCCCTCATGTGGTGATACACGCTCAGATTTATGCCGATATTTTTCTCACCAGCATTTTACAAGTGTGTATCCAATTCTTTTTCTTTCCCAGTCATAAAATATTTCATGTGTATTTAAGTTGTAAGTATACATGCTGTCTGAATAAGGAACATCTCCCCAAAATAATATATAAATAAACAAACAAACAAATAAATAAATAAAAGAAGGGTCACAGTGACTTAGTGGTTAGCACGCTCGCTTCACACCTCCATGGTCCCGTCTCGGCCATGTATGTGTGGAGTTTGCATGCTCTCCCCATGCCTTAGGGAGTTTTTTTCCCCGGGTTCTCCGTTTTCCCCGGTCCAAAAACATGCATGGTAGGTTTATTGGCACCTTGGAAAATTGTCCCTAGTGTATGAGTGTGTGTGTGAATGTGTGTGTGTGTGTGTGTGTGTGTGTGTGTGTGTGTGTGTGTGTCCTGCGACAGGTTAGCATTCCATCCAGGGTGTATCCTGCCTTAATGCCCATAGACACCTGAGATAGGCACAGACTCCCCGTGACCCAAGGGAAGATTGGATAAAGCAGTAGAAGATGAATGAATGAATAAATAAAAGAAAAAGTGTATCCAAACTATAAATACCTTTTAAAAGAGCTTCACATTTCTTCACATAACTGGATGCCCATAGCTCTCTCTGGTGCCATTCCATTCTCATGTAGTCAAACAAGTGACCCGTAAGTGATGTCGCCACATGATTTACATTTACAGCATTTGGCAGACTCTCTTATCCAGAGTGACTTACCTCTGAGCATTTCAGGGATAAGATGCTCAATGGCCCACTAGTGGCAGGTTGGTGGTAGTGGCGGGATCCGAACCTGCGATTTATTTTTGATCCAGAGATGAATTCTTTAACTACTGAGCTTCCACCTAAATTTCTGCTGTGGGCACATTGCAGGGAAACGAAAACAACACTATTTTCTTGTTTTCACTAAACAAAGGCACAAACATGAAAATCACGGCACAGATATTTCTATTAGTCCTTTGTCATGGATAATGTGACATTGCTCATGAATAATGGGAGTCAACCCAGTGACGTATATGAGTATATATGAGTATATGAGTAGTATATGAGATAATGAGCACCCAGTGAGCATTCCGATAAATTGGTTACTTCACATGCCTTTAACGTAACTTTTTAAATAGGAATAACAAAAAAATTACCAGTTTCCACTTATCTATTACTGTTTTAAATAATGTGCAATACTATCTATCTATCTATCTATCTATATATATATATATATATATATATATATATATATATATATATATATATATATCTGTTAGCATCTCCAAAAAATATGTTTTTGAGTTTCATGACCCTTTAAAAGCCAGCATGAACTGTTTCAGCGGTTTGTGGTAGAGAAGCATTTCCATAGGATTCCGATGAGACCAGCTAGCCTTCCCTACACATGGACATAATCAAGTCAGGTGTTCCCCATGACGATTCACTGGCTTTACTTTCTTGGGACACTTTTTGGATCTAGGACGCGCTCTGACCCAGTCATGTCAAATTCCCTTTGTCCTTATACTCGCCCATTTTTCCTGCTTTTGACACATCGTCTTCGAGAACAGGGCAGGTGGTAGCTTAGTTTTTGCATCCAAAGGTCAGAAAATATCACCCACAACAGGCTGCGCATGGCCTTTGCAAGGCCCTTAAACACCAATAGATGCTTAGTTGTATGAATGATATAAATGTAATTTTGCTTCGATAAAGCCATAATTGTAAATGAGAACAGACTGTACACATGCGTACTTGTTGAAAAGTGTGAGGAGGTCAGTGGTTTAGATGTCATGGCTCATTTCATTTCACATACTTCCCGAGAGGGAAATTATTTTCTTCGCATCTTGTTTGAAAGCAGGGGTCAGAGCACAGGGTCAGCCATGATACGGCACCCCATGAAAAACAGAGGGATAAGGGCCTTGCTAAAGGGCACTGCACCTTAAACCACTGAACCACTGATATTCACTACTGTGTCCTTATGGATAGCAAGTTTGAACCAAGAAAACTGGTCAAATGTAAGAAATCTTTATTTGTATAGCGCTTTTAACAAATGGACATGTAAATTATTCTTTATAAGTGAACATAATGAGCGAGCCGGTGGTGACTGTAGCATAAAGAAGAAACCTTTTCAGGAACCATCCTCATCTGGGTGGCATCAAATACTCATTCATTACAGCTAAACGATATTGAAGTGTCCAATGATGGTAATCAAATGCAAACTTTATTCCTGTAGTCAGTGTATAGAATGTTGACATCCCAAAAGCTCAAAGCTCAGGCTACAGCAGTCTATTTGAAGAGCCTGCATCTTAGTAGGATAAAAATGGTACAGAAGTTCACTCGGATTCTTCGGTGCAAGCCCGGGAAACGCTTTCTATGTCAGCAGTAGTATAAATAGTAGTAGAAATAGTAGTAGAAATATTTTGACATATTCTGGGGGGCGCGATGGGGGGCGTTGTGAGGAGATTCGAATGGCACACTAGCGTCAAGAGCAAAATAACATCACAATGGAAGAGATTAGGAAGACCTCAGCCTGAAAATGTCGAAACCATTCAGCCAGTCCTGTTTCATTCTTATTTGGACTCATGTGTGTAAGTTCGGGGTTGGAAACTATTTGGCTCGGGGGCCACATTGACTTTGACAGGCGAGCCGGGCAACACCAGATGCATACATATAAAACATAAATTACAGGAAATGCTCAAATTAATGCAGTCATAATTATAATATGATATGATTTTATTTGGTTAATTCTGTACTGATCTTCGACGACTTTGCCCACCCCTAGTTTAAGTAGTAGCTTTTACTTCTATTTGCGCTGCATTAGAATGACTACATTTAGAATTAGAACGTGTAGAACTGATTTAAATAGAAGTCACTGAACATTTTTTTGCCCTGCTCAGCTGCTTGTAAAAATAAAAAAATAAATCCCCCAAAAATGTCACATCCTTTTACCAAGCCTCATGTCATTCCTCTGAAATGACAGCGAAGGGGAAACACGAGTCTCTCCTCACTGCCAAAGGGCAAACATCATTATAACACGAGCCACCAGGGGGCTGTAGACATCGCTCTGTATTTACTTCTTTCTCCAGGGGTGTGAACGTGAGACTACTAAATGATCACACACACACACACACACACACACACACACACACATCACACACACACACACACACACACACACACACACACACACACACCATCAGGGTTGATCTCATTTTGTACAAGAGAGCTGAGATAGAGGCATATGTTAGGTAGATTCCCAATAAAAACCTGAAATATCATTCATTCATCTTCTAGCGCTTTATCCGATCTTCCCTCGGGTCACGGGGAGTCTGTGCCTATCTCAGGCGTCTATGGGCATTAAGGCAGGATACACCCTGGATGGAATGCCAACCGATTGCCAGACACACACACACACATTCATGCACTATTGACAAATTTCCAAGGTGCCAACCAACCTACTGTGCATGTTTTTGGACCGGGGGAAACCCTGAGACATGGGGAGAACATGCAAACTCCACACACAAGGCAAATCAAACCCGGACCCTGGCGGTGTGAGGTGAAGGTGCTGAAATATCTTAGTAATGTTAAAATCATCCAAGAGTTGTGACAACTACACACATACACAAGAGTAACACACACACACAGTCTCGGTCAATTCAGTACTCAGTGTCAGACTGTCACCTCTCCTAATATGTAATGTTTGATTTAATGAGCTGACCAGAGGTCACAGTAACCTGAAACTGTACACGCTCACTTCACTGACTTTGATTGATGGCTGCTGGTGTCAGTCAAGCATGCTAATACTTAAACATACACACACACACACACACACACACACACACACACACACACACACACACACACACACACATCAAATCACTGCCTGTGTTGCATGGACTGAATCATTTGAAAGGGTGACAATAATTTTGGAGCACACTTTCAAATCATTGCTCATGCACATTAAACAGCGTGTAATATACATAACACATTATGTATACAGGGACATGGTGGTTTAGTGGTTAGCACGTTCGCCTCACACCGCCAGGGTCTGGGTTCAATTCCTGTCTCGGCCATGTGTGTGTGGAGTTTGCATGTTCTCCCCGTGCCTCAGGGGGTTTTTCTCCGGGTTCTCCTCCCCGGTCCAAAAACATGCACGGTAGGTTGATTGGCACCTTGGAAAATTTGTCCCTAGTGTGTTACATATGGCAAGCTTAAGAATTATGTTCCGGTTTTGGATGCTTTCCATATAAACTGGTGATACCTTTGAGTTCCATACGTTAATATACGCTAATATAGTGAGGAGATCGTACCTGTTGTGAATACGCAGCTAGTAGGTATAATTCAGGGAAATTTACGAAGCGCGAGTGGACGCAGTGAAAATTAATATATATATCTTTTGTCACCCAAAGCTATTCTGGAGTCAGCAGCTGTTTCTTTTTGCAAAAAGAAAAAACAAAAACACTACTGCTCAAAAGTCTGTGCACACCATGCACACAGTGAAGCATGCGGTGGTAACACCATGTTGAATTTTAACCCTAGTCTTTAAATTGCTTTCAAAATGAATGTTTTATGGAGTTCAGCGTTGTAATTAAATTGAACTGAATTGATACCTTTTTTTTATACCCCCCCCCCCCCCCCCCCCCACAACAGTCTTAATAAACAAATAAGATTCTGTGCCTAATAGGAAACAGAAAGTCTGCTCTGGAAAACTAAAAATCTACTACAGAAACGTAGAAAAGGATCGAGAGAAACTACAGTGATCAAAGGTAAAATAGTCACTAAAAAACTACTCAGATCACCGAGAAATAAGAAACGACTACCCCTCGTGAGGTCACGTGGTTTGAAATCAGACGCATCCGTGCTAAAGGACAGGTTATATATGTTTTATTATGCATGAGGAGATAATACATCAGTGGCTCATTTCAGCCGAGCTACAAAACGGTCAATGAGCTTCTCTTCATTACAAAGTGACAAAGGTAGAACAGATTCACAACATCGGGTCGTCACAGAACTGGGGGTGGGGGGAGAAAAACAGCTCCGGGAGGGGAGGGGGGCTCAGAGAGAAATCACATCGTCTTTAATATTCTACACCTAAGATGCTTTTCCACATGAATTTTTTTTATTTTATTTTTTTTTTTTTAAATAACATCATACAGATAATGGTTTTAGACTAAATGAACCATAATATTTGGTTGACCTTGTAGGAACGGTATTCTTAATACATCACAAAATACATTTTTTATATATATATATCCCAAAGAAGCAAGACTTGCAAGTAGGCATTTAAACAGAACCAAAATCTACAGCTACAAAGAAGAAGAAGAAAAAAATAACTACACCGTTAGCATTTAGCTTAGCGGGATCTCGTCTGTTTCCCCAGTCTGTGTTGGGTGAAAGAGAACAAAGGCAGATTCAGAGGGACAAATATATACACAAGTCCGTATTGTAAAGGCTATAAAGATTTGCTGCACGTCATTGTTAAGTTGTCTCTCCGGGGATCCCATCACTCCTGCAGAGGATTTGGAGGGTTCAGAAGGGGTGTGTGGTGGTGACGGTGGTGGTGATGGTGGTAGTTGGAGGGGTGGTAGGGCGGAGGCGGAGGCATATTGGGGGGGGGGGCGCAGAATGGTGGGAGGGAGTGGCCAGGAGGAAGGTTGCCAGGATCTATGTGGCGTATCTCGTGGTCCACTGTCGAGCTATCCTGTCATGTTCTGCTCTGTTGGTCAGATACTGAGTGGCTATGCTTCCCACCAGAGGGTCCGCTAGAAGAAGAAAGAATAAGAAAGAAGAAGAAGGGAAAGACAGAATATATGTGAACCAGGTGCATTAAATATCCACTTCTGTTTCATTTACAGTTTACAGCATTTGGCAGATGACCTTATTCCAGAGCGATTTACAACTGAGCAATTAAGGGGCCTTGCTCAAGGGCCCACTAGTGGCAGCTTGGTGTGGAGGTGGGTTTTTTTCCGGTCCCACCGAGCTACCACCTCCCTTCAGGACTCATTCTGAAAAGAAAAGCCCATACCAGGGTGTTTCTCATGCACGTATCCACCCTGAGCCTGGCCAGGATAGAGTTCTTAATGATGATCAATGATGCTTGCTCTTATTCTTGTTTTTTTTTTTGGAAAGCAAAGGGGATTTTAAGAATCTTACAAGAAATCAACTGCACATAATGAAAAAAGGCACATGCAAACCAAACGGAAGAATTTTGGCGTCCCTTCACAAAATCAGGGTTGCTGAATTTCATTATCGATCAAAAAGCACATTGAGGTTTGTAAGCAAATATGGCCACCACATGCCATCAATCTCAGCCGAGGGAGGTCGGGGGGGGGGGGGGGGGGGGGGGGGGGGGGGGGGGGGGGGGGGGGGTGGGGGGTGGGGGGGGGGGGGGGGGGGGGGGGGGGGGGGGGGGGGGGGGGGGGGGGGGGGGGGGGTGGGGGGGGGGGGGGGGGTGGGGGGGGGGGGGGGGGGGGGGGGGGGGGGGGGGGAGGGGGGTGGGGGGGGGGGGGGGGGGGGGGTTGTCTTGCAGGGCTGTTTTTTTTTCTAGGACTGCTGAAAGCTGCAATGCATGTGTGGCAAAGATGCTTTGTTCATTTTGCTAGCTCGGGGGTTACGATTTAGCGGTAAATTATGATGTGTTACCGGCCCCTTTAAGAAGGTAGCGGATGGAGGTAAGTCATGTGACCGAGGCGAACATCGTGACGTGCGTCAAGAGTGAGTCATACACAGATGTGGTGGAGAAAATACAGTCATTTTCCAAAATAAAACGTAGCTCAGAATCAGATAATAAATTAAACGGTACCAATTGACCCACGGACCAGTACCAGCCCACGGCCTAAGGTTTGGGGACCGCCGCTGCTATAGACGAGCTCCTCTAGCTCAAACTGTTGAGTAAGTTAATGGTGTTAATATGGTGTTAATGCTCGATAGGTCAGGACTGTTTTGGCAGGTGGTAATAATGTTAATAAGCATGAATGGTAGTCAGTGTTTGGTCTTTTCAATTCTCTGCATTAATTATTTGTTGCTATGATTACTTTTCAGTTAAACAGGCATGTGTGCAAAGCCAGGTTTTCTAAAAGGGGTGTAATTCCGCATTTCTGTGTGTCCGCATTTGTACGTTGCGACATTCCTAACGTTGGCTAATCAGCTTCCAAATGGCATGTGATATTTTGAAGGGGTTGGAACGGATCAACAATCAAACTCTTATTGTTCTCTGTAGCTCGTAACCTGCCACCGGCGCCGGTGTTTATGCAGGACGCTCGGATGCCTGTAGAGCACCTTTTGTTCACACACTTTATATCTAGAACTTAAGTCGTTTTCATAGAATAGGATTGCCTTTATTTGTTACATATACATTACAGCACAGTGAAATTCTTTCTTCATATATCCCTTGTATGGAAGCCGGGGTCAGAGCGCTGGGTCAGCCATGATACGGCACCCCTGGACCACAGGCAGCTAAGGTCCTTGCGTGGCAGCTTGGTTATTCTGAGGACTCAAATCCTGACCTGATCAGTACCACTGAGCTACACCCCCTCCCCCAGTTCAACAGTTCTCAGCCAGTTGTAGCTATTTGCATAATAACCAACATCAAAATCAACACGCCTGACTCTTTTATCCAGTAAACACAATCAGGCATTACATTACAAACTTCTCAACGACAAGAGACAAAGTTGGCCAGGTATTTTCACCAGCGGGATCTGAATATTTGTACTAGGTGTGTTTTGTGTTTGTGAATACATGTGTGACACATCAAATACCTGAGACAAACACACACACACACCCTATACCACTCCCTGAGCCACTCATGTTGGTCTTATTGACAACCACACACTTGCACTTTTTCTGATGAATCAGTGGGATACATCTGAAAAAGCGGTCATTATATCATTCTTAACATTTTACATGTATATTTAAATACACTATATAGACAAAGGTGATAATCAGCTCCACTCTCCTGCAATGATGCTTTCACTCATTTTTGGCGGTTATGTGAAGATAGAAATTAGATGTGAGGTGGTTTCCATTAGGGTTGGGTCAGAGCTATAGCAGATCTTCCATCAACAACCCACATGAAGATCTTCAAAGCGCTGGCTTTGTGCACAGGGGCTGGACATGTCATGCTGGAACAGGTTTGAATCTCCTTGTTCAAGTAACGGAAGTATTTCATGCTCCTGTACCAACATCCTATACATGTGTGTGGTTTTTAATATTTTGGGGAAGAAGCACCGGAAAACGTGAGCGTCCTAATACCTTTGTCCATATAGTGTCTGACAGAAGTATCAGTTGGTCAGAAGGAAATACTTTTCACAAATAACTGCCCAACATAAACACATGAACAAAAATAAACAAAAATCACACCTATATACACCGACCAGGTATAACATTATAACCAATATCTAACAAAAGTGATTCAAGAAAGGAACGGTGGTGAACGGGTGACAGGGTCATGGATGTCCAAGACTGGTCTGATCCTATAGATCAGCAGTACGCAACTTTTTCTGTGCCAGGGTAACGGTTTAATGTCAGACAATATTTTCATTGGTGCATGGGAACGACCTGTCGCAATAAATCCATATTTCAAGTGGGACTCCGGGTATTGTCTGTTAAATGCAGCTTTTTTTTTCTTTGAAGTCGTCTTCTGTCTCCTCATTGGCTCTTTTACCCTGCGCAAAGAAACATGTTGTTTTTTTTTTTGGTTCATGTTGCTAACTTGGCAGTAATGCGTTATATGTTAGCAGTAATGTTTTATGTGCAGCAGCCCCTTTAAGAAGGTAGCGGATGTAGGTAATCAGATAATAAATAAGAATTTATTTCGGTGGGTTTGGGGACCACTGATTTAGGACATTGGGCAGACTCCCTTAACTCAAACCAACTTACATTTATACAGTTAAGGGATAAGGAAGTTTGGCAAAACTTTACAGCACGTAGTGTGCATAGCAGGCATGTGTACATGCTCTTTTTCCAACATAATATGAAACCCGGTTATGTGGCTGAAAAAGCTCTATTCCT
Organism: Kryptopterus vitreolus; assembly: GCA_030449085.1. NCBI lineage: Eukaryota > Metazoa > Chordata > Actinopteri > Siluriformes > Siluridae > Kryptopterus > Kryptopterus vitreolus. The sequence goes on from JACRUU010000011.1 coordinate 22,173,090, forward strand.
CCACCTCAGCATGTGAGGCTGAAGCAATATCCTGAGACTCTGAGACGAGCAGATGCCTAGTGAGCATACAGGTATTCTGTTATATCTTTTGAAATAATCCTAACACTCCCAACAACCTGCAGAAAGAAAAGGAGTAAGATTTTTCGTTGCTATATCTGCCATAAGGGTAACCCCCCCTCTAGCGAGTTTGTTCGATTTTTCTCAAGGCGAGGTCGTGCTCTGGCTTCGAAATGATTGTTACTGGACATTTTACACTTTTCCGCAGGTGTTTTGGAACGTTTCTCAGATCAGAATAAAAACGACTTGTCCAACCGCCACATAATTTAGTTACTGTGCACCTCATAAAAACGTTTCTCTTTTGATCAAACTGTGAATGTTGTAATCATTCACCATAGCAGGCATCGATTTATCAACACAGAGTCTCCATACGGGTACAAGTCATTCATTTAAGCCATTGCTATTCATGTTACAGGGCTGCACGCGTGATTAGGAACCTGAATGAATAAGATTCAACGGACGGGTTTTCGTCGATGGACGTGCTCAAGCGCACGTTTGGTGATTGTGAAACGCAAACGATGTCATTTACATTTCGTTCACACGTGTATGTGTTTTCTTTCTTGAATTTAAGTTTCAAGCTCATCAAGTGATGACGTGCCGGAAAAAATAAATGACTCGCACCCGTATGGAGACTCTCTGTTCATACATCAAAGCCAAGGGCTGCTAACAAATGTACATTTATCAAACTGTGTCCAATTGATGTTTCTGACGGCACCAATTCACTGGTCAATTCATCAATTCACATTATTGTATTCAATGAAAAATGGTTTAACCAGACGCCATAAGTCACCAAGATTCAATTTCTATCACACTTTTCTTTTGTAAATGTGTCTTGAACTGTGCGGACGAATCTTATCGCTAACGAGCAAAACGACATCAGATCAACCAACAATCAATAGCGCTCTAAGGCAGGTCAAAGGTGAATCTCGTGAACCTTTCCATTGACAATCTTGTACTGGCAGAGCAAAACAAACAGGCCATTCTCTCTTTCTTCTGTGTGATCAGAATTATTATTAACTATTAATGAAGGCAATAGAGATTCTGCATTATGGGTTTTGCAGGTGAGCTTAACTCACAAAGAGTTATAAAAAACACTTCAACCAAAAGAACTGTGAAAACTTAATTATTGTGACAGAATACATAAAAAAAAAAATGGACCTCTAATTCAAAAATAAGTGCGCTAATAGTCCAAAATAGCTATGCCAAGGGATGAGTGGTGCCCTCTGGAGGTCTGGAAGGGAAACGGCCACAGAAGCAATTTTACTATATGCACTAACAGGAGCGCGTCATGACGTTCCCTCTCAGGCGCATTTCTCTTCTGTCTTATCCACAGTCTATATAAATGCACATTATTATTATCAGATCATCATGTTTAGTGTTTTATAGCTGACATAACTCAGATGCACACTCACATTAAGGCGCTGACTTCCTCAACGGGATGCATAATGAGCTGAGGCTAGGTGCAATATAAACATTATAAAAGCTCTGAGGTGAGTGGAAAGGTTTGCTCAGACGTGTGCGCGTAACATCAGTACACAGTACACAGCTGCGTGTCTAGATCTGATGCAGCAAAATAACAATGACCTACACTCAAAGCCAAGTCAAAGAGCAGCAATTTATATATGTATATATATATATATATATATATATATATATATATATATATATATATATATATATATACATACATACATACATACACACATGCATAACACACACACAGACACACACACATGTTCATTTTAACGGCACTAATGCTATTAACGCGTGATTAATGTAGCATTACTTGCATTAATAGTGTATTACTATGCAAGTGACCTTCTCCTTCACTCTGCATTGTTGGCGAATGAACGAAAAAAAGTATTTAACAAGAAATTAATATTAAAAGAATATTTTCCAGAGTAAAAAAAAAAAAAAATCTAATAATTATTATTTATATATATTATATTACATATTATTTATATAAATATTATTAATAAATAAATTATTAAAGTGGAGAGATTTTGAGAGAAATGTATATAATTATAACATCTGTTACAATTAGTTAGAGTATTAGAAACATGAAAAGTATTTATTTATGTGCGATTAATCATGAGTTAATCATGCAATTAATCGCAATTGATATTTTCATTGATTTACAGACCATATATATATATATATATATGGACACATACAGTATACACGAACAGTATACATTCAAACAAGACATACTCATACTCAGCATACATATAGCGCGCACACACACACACACACACACACACACACACACACACACACACACACACACACACACACACCCCTCTAACTTGGGAACTGAAATCGGAGCCTCGAAGGCCAAATGCGCATTGAGCTTACGTCTGGCTGTTTTTAGTTACTGATCGCTCGGATTCGAGCCCATGTTTAAAATTAGATCACATGAAAGTGGTGATAAAAACAGGCCAGATGAAACACTTCCTGTCTTGGTCCAGCTTGCCTGCTAATAATGACTTTATCTATAAAGGGAAAAGCGCCTCACTGTACACACCCTGATATCTCTCATAGTGGGATACTTCAACCTTTTCTACTGAATGTAGTCAACATGGAGATGAGGCTGAACTCATCTCCTCAACTTCATCAGGATCTGATTTTACTAATCTCCACATGCAAACTTCAAAATGCAGTCAAATATCTCCCCAGAAGAGTGGATCGTATAGAAACACTAAATGGGGACTACTGTACACGTGGAATGGGATGCTCAAAAACAACATACAAATATGCTCAGATTGTTTTAGATTTTTCTTATTATAGTATTTCTGTAAATGATCAGCAGTGCTTTGTACAATGTATTATATATATATATATATATTATATATATATATATATATATATATATATATATATATATATATAATATATATAAATAAATAATCAGTGCATTGCTCAATAAGGATTACATATATACTCCCGTATGGTGTCTACACCATCATCAGTGTTCGGTAAGAGCGACACGCTGCTGAACTTACCAGGGTTACAATCCGTCAGCAGTGAGCAGATGGAGAGAAGGACCTTGGAGATGGTGAGCGCCGGACTCCAGTTGTCCTTCAGGATGTCCAGACAGATCACTCCCTGGCTGTTAATGTTGCAGTGGTAGATCCGTGTACGGAAAGTCACCTGGGTGAGACGAGACAAGGAAGCAACATGTTCAGGGGAATATTAACACACCGCACGCACACCGTCTTCCTCCACCATACACCAGAAAACATGTTAAAGAACTGCAACGCACTCTCCATGACATGCATCAGACTTTTCTACCGCGGGTTCGAGCTCACAGTGCAACAGCAAACATACACATAGATTATAACATAGTGAAAAATATCGTAAACATATAATAAAATATAGTAAACCAAATCCCATAACCATCAAGCTGCCACCAGTGGGACCTTGAGCAAGGCCCTTAACCCTCAACTGCTAAGTTGTAAGACACTCTTCGATAATGGCATCTGCCATATACTGTAATACTGCAAACCTCATTGCTCTCCATCAAACACCAACATTAATAAACAAATTCCATCAAACCAATAAGATTTGGGAAAAATGTCGATATTGTGATATGCGATGGAGATTATAATAAAAACCTTCTTCAGTCCACTTGATTGATCACAGCGTTGATCACACAGGGGGGGGGTGTACCAGGGTGCATCTTCTGGACCAGAAGATCGCAGGTTCAAACTCCACAACCACCAAGCTACCACCAGTGGGCCCTTGAGCAAGACCCTTATCCCTCAATTGCTCAGTTTTAAGTCGTCTTTTAAGTCGTGGATAAGGGCGTTTTCCAAATACCATAAATGTAAAAGTGCTTACGTAGTTCTTCGCCTCCCACCCCGCATTACACTTGCGAAACACAAAATACAACATGGTGGCGCTCTGACGAATCCTAAGATCTCGTTTCCAAGAGGCGTGGTTTCATCGGTCATATGGAAACGGTCCGGGTTTGTAACTTCAGGCGTTCAACAAGCCAAAACCCCGCTGTAACATTTACCTAAAGTTTGTGGCGTCTGAAAAAAAGCAGCATGACTTATTTATTCCAGCACCTCAAACACAACCACGTTATTGTATTGTGTGTGCCGCTGCGGGATAAACATGAACATAAACAATAGTGCACACATTTTCCCCTCTGTATGCGCATCCAAAATGGAAAATCAAACTTTGTGTAAAATAATCGGAGACTCAATTTATATGACAAAATGTCTACATGACAGTCAAAAGTATAGGGACAACTGACATTTCCAGCTTCATGCAGTTCTTCCCCAAACTGTTACCACCAGGTTATGGGGACACAACTAAGAGACCTTCACTTGAACTTTGAGACCCAAACATGGCAATGCCCTGTGAACAATGCGCGCTGCATAACATACGATTCATATGCATGTGTGGAAGCTCTTCAATGGCCTGCTACAGTGTTCTGACCTTTTGGGATGCATGTGAACGTTGCACCCCAGGACTCCTCACCTGATTTGCATCAGTACCTGACTGTTCTAACACCCTTTATATTTATCTTTAAAGCTTTAAAGCTTCAACAGCAGCACTGGATGTGTCATTGCCAAACAATTTCAGCAGTTTGGGTTCTCACGCTCACGTGGTAAAACACTTTATTCAGAAGGACTTCCGAGGCAAATTTCATCACGACTCGAGCAACCATGAAGAATACGGTGTAGTAAAATCAGGTAATCATCACGATGTGTTAAGAAAAGGAGTGTACACGGTTATACCGGAGTCTGCGCATCCTTAAAGCGTGGCTTTCATGGACGAGCCAAAGGTGACAGTGCCATTAACCAATTTCAAATACGAAGGGTATTTATCTAATGGAATATAAGTAGCTTAACCTAATCCCATTTCCATCATCATTAACCCTCACCACATCGGTAAGCGCGAACAAATTAAAAACTGGAGTGTATACGCGTTTCAGAAAACTCATTAACATGGTGTGTAGCACAACAGGAAAAAATAGAAAAAGGAGACGGGGAGAGAGAGAGAGAGAGAGAGAGAGAGAGAGAGAGAGAGAGGCAGGCAAAATGTACTACATTCAGTGCTGATTAAATTAAACTTTTAATAACAGCAGCAAGAATTTAATATAGATGTGAAGTAAAATAAGATGAGTTTAGCACCTGGGATATAGGTTTCTATAAAACTGTTATACTGCATCGAACATCTACGAGTGCTTATTCCTAAAACAGAGCTCCCAAATCATCGGGTCAGTACCGACCCAGTCCCAGGCTATGCGTCTATAGATGTGACACTGTATTATATATTGTGCATTTTGTCCTTGTAGCCACATTTGCATACAGCGAGAGACAATCGAGCCCTGAAGTTGTGTTCCTAGTGCAATTGTGAAATGGCCATTTTTAATCATTTAAACCCTACAAATGCCCCCAAAACACTTTTCAAACTCAGCTTAGTACATTCCCCTTAAAAAACAAGGTAGAGGTAAATACTGTACAGTACTGTACTACTGTGTCTCCCTCAGAATATGAAATTCCTATGTTACCCCGATATGTACTTCCATTCAATTTATTTGGTATGCAATGTCATTTTCTTTGGTATAAGTAGAGTAAATATAGTAATAGTTTAATCAAATATATGGTAATCATTTAATATAATAATAAAAAATATATAGCGGCAAGAGTGTCATTAATTTGGTAGCTCAGGTGGTTAAGGAATTGGTCTCTGGACCTGAAGGACGCAGGGTCATATTCCACCATCACCGCGACCAAGCTAGTGGGCCCTTGAGCAAGGCCCTTACAAATGCTCAGTTGTAAGTCGCTCTGGATAAGGGCGTCTACTGAATGTAGTAAATGTAAACGTAAAATTCGAATTACAGTTTAAATCCATCTTTAATAGTGGTTAATCGTAGGATTGCCATGAGCTCGCTAGTGATTAATCGCACATTAATCGCATGTTTTCAAATGTGCCATAAATGAATACTTTTTGTGTTACTTGAACTAACTGTAACAAATGTTATAATGATATAACTTTCTCTCAAAATCTCTTCCTTTAATCATTTTATATTTACTTTACTCTGAAAATAATTTTAATTTCTTGTTAATTTACATTTTTTAGTGGTGGTTTTGAGTGTAAAATATGGGACGTGGCTCCTTTAAGAATTGTGTTCCGGTAGCTTTTCCATATAAACTGGTGATACGGTGTTTAGGTTATACGGAAGCGCTTTATTGCGTTCAGTAAAAATGCGCTTTATTGCGAAATACGGATTTGGGAATGCGATGCGCTTGCGTAAGGTTCCATGCGGTAATATACGCTAATATAGTGAGGAGATCGTACCTGTTGTGAATGCGCAGCTAGTAGGTGTAATTTAGGAAGCGTGAGTGGATGCGCTGAACGTTTATTTATTCAATTCTTCTTTTTTGTTGTTCGGGATTTGTTCATTCGCCAACACAACGCAGAGTGAAGGAGCAGATCACTCACATAGTAATACACACTGCGTTAATAACATTAGTGATGTTAAAGTGAATTTGCGTTAACGTGTTAATAACAGCCCTAGTAAAAATGGTTGGTACCCTGAATGAGCACAATCGCGTCTGTAATCCTCAAATGGAAGAAATGTGGACCTGGTGAAGGACCTGGTGAAGTGGCCAAACTGAGCAATCAGGGGAGAAGGGATTTAGTAAACGAGGTGACCAAGAACCCAGACTGAGTGCAGGAAATCCTTTCTCTCATTACCACAAAGGGTTTCCAGCGCTTCACCGATCTGGATTTTGTAGTAGAGTGGATAAAAAAAACAAAACAGAGTTAAACACAATATGGCGGCGTAATCCAAAACATAAACCAGAACAGCTCAGTGTGTCTTTGGACCCAGAGAGATGTTACTTCCCAAAGAACTGATGCAAGGAATTACTATTTATATTTTATCCATGTGTGTGTCTGTGTGTGTTTGTGTGTGTGTGTGTGAATAGGCACAACTGTATTAAATTAGTAGCTGGGCGACACTAAGCGAGAAGATCTGTGTGCAGCCTGTGATTCGCACTCCGTGTCGGCCATATTGGAAAACCCAGGGTCGTTGCTGGGAATTAGAGTCGGCACACTGTGACTGTTACAAAGTGATGACACCCTGACACGTTCCACTCGTCTCACACAGGCCTTTTCGATCGAAACCGTCACCATGTCAATGATCTGTTTTACTATTAATATATTAATAAAAATATACAAAGTAAAAAGTATTAGATTTCGGATTCATGACACACGTCAATGATTGGTCCTGTGAATGAAATGTGACTATAAAAATATAACTGAAAGCATTTATTATTAATAACAATAATAATAACGTTTGATGATTTGATTAATTATTGATTTTTATGATGATTTCATATTTATTTTACCTGGAAATTATTCTTTTAATTTCTTATTCATGTCAATGTTATTTGTTTAGTGGTTGTTTTAAGTGTAAAATATGGGACGTGGCTGCTTTAAGAATTGTGTTCCGGTTGCTTTTCCATATAAACTGGTGATACAGTGTTTAGGTTTTACGGAAGGGCAATGCATTCCCAAAAGATAAAATGCGTTTTATTGCGTAATACGGATTTGGGAATGCGATGCGCTTGCGTAAGGTTCCATACGATAATATACGCTAATATAGTGAGGAGATCATACCTGTTGTGAATGCGCAGCTAGGGGGCGTAATTAGGGGAAATTTAGGAAGCGTGAATGGATGCACTGAACATTTCTTTATTTATTTGTACTTTGTTGTTCAGGTTTCGCTCATTCGCTAACACAACGTTGGTGAGTAATGCATGCTGCATTAATTAAAATTAATAAAAAGTTAATAAAATTAGTGGCGTTAAAGTGAATTTGTGTTAACGTGTTGACACCCCTAATAAATAAAAATATATGCAAATCTATAAAAATGCATCCCTACAAGCGTGTCCCTAATGAATGATCCAGCTGAACAGAGGATCCAAACTCGTCCTCATCTGAGTGACACCAAATTTCCACCCATTACAGCTCCATCATTTGCGAGGTTATAAAATTTCACTGATTCACACTTGAATGCAAAATTGTCATTTATTTAGTAGCTCAGGTGGTTAAGGCATTGGGTTCTGGACCAGAAGGTTGCAGGTTCGTATACCACCACCACCACCACCACCAAGCTGCCACTAGTTGGGACCTTGAGCAAGGCCCTGAACACTCAAAGTGCTCTGGATTCGGGTGTCAACCAAATGCCATAAATGTAGAATTTGAATTACAGCTGAAATCCATCTCCATGGTTCTTTGTTTGAAGCGTCCATATTCAGGCTGTAAATATTAAATATTCTGATTATAAATGTCGCGTAATTGATCACCGAATTGTGTGGGTGGCCTAATAATAGCTGCACATCTTAGCTACAGAGAGATGCTAATTCACAAAACAATCACCTCCACCCTCCTGTCTGTTTACAACCTGGCAGCTGTAGCTTCAGTCTGTCGTACCCTCTGCTTCCTGTCCTTCTCCATCTGCTGCTTCATCATTACAATCAGGTTAACAGCACACAAAACAAAACAAAACAACAGAGCAACAAAAAGTGTTAATTAAGAAATAAACAAATCGAGCGCTACTGCTCGATAATAAAAAAAACACAAGCTTTCATTTCCAAATATTGTGCAACACCGAAACATGAGGAATTTGTGCTATCTGGATGGTTGGATGAAAGCCGGAACATCTTACGGTTAAGAATGGTGTACTTGCGTAATTTCTCGTTTTACATAAAGAATAAAACCGTGTTACTGTTACGACCTCGAAGCAATCCAAGTTTCTGCAGATTTCATCAGAGCAGATGGCTTAGCGGTAAAGTGTTGGCCTGTAGACCAGAAGATCGCAGGTTCAAACCCCACAAACACCAAGATACCACTAGTGGGCCCTTGAGCAAGGCCCTTAACCCTCAATTGCTCAGTTGTAAGTCTCTCTGGATAAGGGTGTCTGCCAAATGCCAAAAATGTAAATGTAAGATATTTTAAATAGCATTGTGAATGACATTTAAAACCAATATCAGATCATCAAATAAGAAAAAGTCAGAAAACAGCTTGCAAAGTAAATCCCTTTAGTCCAAAGCACGTAACTCAGCCAGTTTTATCATCCCTGCACCTCAATGCTTTAGCGATTTAATCAGAGTCTGAAACAATTCCCTGGTGCCGAGTCACCATGTGACGAACCCACATCACCTCTGCTCTAAGTGTGGACTCTGATCCGAAAGCGACACGGAGGTCACTTACAGGACTTGTGGAGCTCCTATATGGGTCTCATCTAATCAGTCAATAGAAACCTGGCAGAATTTGATGTCGGTCATTTGCTAGAGACCTATATACGCCCAACGTTTCCAGTTTATTCACTTTTTACATAACAAACATTAGGCTTAAAAAATATTAAATCGAGTTCCTTTAAACCACGTATCAAAACCGTAGTGCATTCCCACCCTGTGCTGGTGAGTAACTAGTTACATATAACAACGTTGCGTAATTTAATTACAAAATAAATGTAACAGTAATTCGTTACAGCTACTGAGAAAGAGAATGTGTAATTAAATGACAGTCACTTATGAAAATGTTAAAGATTACAAATACGGTCCCATCTAAACAATTTCGTGTAAAATCAGCGCTTTAGACGACGGCATGATTTTCAACTGAAACGTGATTTGGGTTTGAATGATGACAATCTGCTGCAGTTTGATTTCAAGGGTTTGAAATGTTTTTTCTTAGAACGTTAACTTAAAGTGCCACCTAGTGGCCATAATGAAAGTAATCAAAAAGTCACCAAATGTGATCAGTTATTTTACTTTTATAAAGTCATTGAAAAGTCACACTACTTTTTTTTTAAATTATGAATCGGGTCATTTATAATCTATAATCTATTACATTTCCAACGTGACCCGACACTGCTCGCACTAATTACCCGAAGATGACTGGTTGCAATGCGAGTTTCATACTGATCTCATTTGTATTTGTAATAAGACCACAAAATCAACGAGCGCTAAGAGGAAGAGTTACATTAACTGTAGACCTGCTTAAATTATGACTTAAATCACAACAATTGATTAATTGAAGGGATACAATTTGGATATTAGAATTTAAACCTTTTTTCTAGACTTTTTAAGACCCCGCGGAAACGCTGGAAGCTTTAGTTCTTCATGAATCAAAGCAATTTGCCTACAATTACTAATATTGTGTTCATTAACAAACAATATGTGTGCGGTACAGTATGTTGTGGAACATCTCCAAACCAAGCACAATACATAAACACCCAAGCATGCATAGATAGATAGATAGATAGATAGATAGATAGATAGATAGATAGATAGATAGATAGATAGATAGATAGAGATAGATAGATAGATAGATAGATAGATAGATAGATAGATAGATAGATAGATAGATAGATAGATAGATAGATAGATAGATAGATAGATAGATAGATAGATAGATAGATAGATAGATAGATAGATAGATAGATAGATAGATAGATAGATAGATAGATAGATAGATATATAGATAGATAGATAGAGAGACAGACAGACAGACAGACAGACAGACGGTGGTGGTAGCCAAGTGGTTAAGGTGTTGGACTCTGGACCAGAAGATCATGGGTTCAAACCCCGCCACCATCAAGCTGCTGTTAGTGGGCCCTTGAGCAAGGCCCTTAACCCTCAATTGCTCAGTTTCGCTCTTGATAAGGGCGTCTGCCAAATGTTGCAAATGTACAGACAGACAGACAGGACTGAATGGTGGATATATGAATAGATAGAGAGAGAGAGAGAGAGAGAGTGAGTGAGAGAGAAAGCCTCAATAATGGAAGAAAAGAAGAAGGGAAACATTCAGGAACATACAGCAAAAGAAGAAATGAAGAGGAAGACAAAGAAATGGAAGAGGAATCCACACAGGATGAAAAAGTAAAATCGCCCGGCTGATTCGCCAAACAGCCTCAACCCCTCACTCCCACCCTCCAGCTCCCATGAGCCTCTTTGTGTTGGGCTTTGGGAGAACAGGCTGCTGCTGAGTTTCGGGGGGGGGGGGGGATATTGCATGTTTTTCTCACATTTCTGCCCATTTCCCATGAGCCCTGCAGCCAGACACAATGTGCAAGACGAGTACACATTAGTGGACCACAAGCTGAGCGAGACCAGCCGCCAAAAACCCAGACAACGCGCCATGTACGCTCAGAGAAGATGAGTAGAGAGCAAAGATGTGCTGCGTTTAGAACAATAACCCTCGAACCCTCGAAACATTATCGCGTGATTGTGACTCGGAGACCATATTAACGGGCATTTTCTGTTCAAAACGGAGCCTCGAAGCAGTATGGAAGTATGAAGTAGGGATCGGGCATAATTTTGTCTACCCTTTTATATTGCATTTGTAAAAACCTGCATTTAGCTGACAAGCAGACACTGAAAGTAGGAGCACTAAACCCAAAATAACCACATAACAACCCATAAATTTGAAATATTTACCTTCGGAGGCTTGAAGGGGTAGTCTGAGGAGAAGGTGATGTCCAGGAAGAACACTCCACCCTCGTAGACCGAGCCTGGAGGACCCAGAATGGTGGACCTCCACTCGTAGATGTTATCTCCTTTGGGTCCCGCACTGCAATGGTAAACACAACATGAGCGGAGGATTATTGTCAGTCTTCAGTCATGATGTCTTTGGATGCATGAAATTCTACCAAACCTCATTCCAACCTGGTGTATATGGGAGGTGGTAGCTCATGGGCATTGGCCTATGGACTGAAAGGATCTCAGGATCCACCACCAATTTGCCACTAGTGGGCTCTTGAGCAAAGTCGTTAACCCTCAATCGCTCTGGATAAGCACATGCTGTAAATGTGAATATGGCGTATATGGGTTTGGAGTGGAACATCTCCAGCTACAGAGCTACAGACCTTTGGGATAAATATGAACGCAGACTGAACAACATACCGCCACCCCGGTCCCTCCATCAGTAACGGACCGGTCTTCCACGAGTACACTTCCAGAAGAGGACATATTATCGGTGCAAATGGAGACTACATATCAATCTGATATACAAGTGGCTCTCCTTCCTCTCTATTCTAATCCAGACTATCAAAACATATCACACTATCTAATATTCAATTCGTTTGTCATGAAGGCCAGTTGATGAAAAGCACCCACAATGACGAGATATGGGCTTTCAATATGAGTGACGACAAAACAGCGATATAAGATGTTGTATTTTTGCACCTTGAGACACTCAAGTAGGTTTTTTCTACATGAAAACATGTTTATATGTTGTTTTTTGAAACTACACAGCGTTATATAATGGCCTTTTTTTTACAAACACATTCATTTTGCCTTTTTAAGTATAAATATTTCAGTGCATTGCTCAAGTAGGATTTAAGGAAGTCCATGGTTGTAATTTGAAACTGCATAAACTGCACAACACGTGTATTGTAGAGGCACAAGTCTTCTGCATTCAAACAAGTACGTATGTTATGTTTTAGCCTGTATAACGAGGCTGTAGGAGCGTTTTTACACTGAATGTGAAGATTTTCTGTGGAAAAGTACGAAGAAAGAAATAAACAGAACAAAAGTTAGCATCTATCATCATTCTGTCAGTCCTTGCATCTCACCAGAGAGGGCGCCACTCATTCTTTATTCTAGATGTGTCTGTCACACTGGGATATTTGGAGGGCCGGAACAAATGACCTCGTGGGCCGCCAAATGAATACCCCTAATCAAAGCTTTTTTTTTTCCCTGTCCTGAACTGAACTGATTCATGAGGAAGCGAAGAGCTCCGTTCTGGATAAGATTCTTAGTGTGACAGATTCTTGAATATTTTCCGATCGCTCTAAACTCATACGTATTTTCTTCCCTTTTTTTTCTTTTTGCTCTAAAGTCTGATGCCATAAAAATGTATCTCAGGCTGTAATACATCTTGCCGATTGAAGACCTGGAAACTATCACTCACGATCATGTTTAGTTTTGCTCCTCCACACTATTCTTAACTCTCTCCACATGCTGCCCTGTCAGAACATCTCGTTAATACTGAAGCAGGTTCACAATACAGATGTAAGGCTCCTGATGGAGACACACACAAAAAAAACAACCTCGGCCTCGTACTGGCCTTCGCTGGATCCTGGCCATATTGAAAAAAAAAAAAGATTTTTTTTTATTGTTGCACAAAAACCCCCCTCATCTAGTCAAGACATACTTCTAGCAATAAAAATTGCATATAATAAAACACTATGTGAAAATATATTGTGATGGATGGATGCTTTATTCATCCCAATGGAAAATCCACAACAATTTAAGATTATTTGTCCTTTTTTTGTTACTTAGTAAACCTTAAAAATACTTACATCATTTAAGTGGGGAATTGTCTACTTTAAGACTTCACTTTACCTGTAACAAGTGATTTTAATGTTGCTCAGTAAACAAGGTTCAATAATCAAACATAAATCACACTAGTAAACCTTCAAATTACTCACATCATTTAAGTGTGGAATTGTATCTTTTAAGACTTTATTTTAGCTGTTAATAAGAGATTTTAAGGTTGTTTAGTAACTCTATATTTTCCCTATAATAAGTGATTTTAAGGTTTCTTAGTAACTGCATATTTTAGCTTTAGTAAGTGATTTTAATGTTGCTCAGTAAACAAGGTTCAATAATCACACTTAAATTACACTAGTAACCCTTAAAATTACTTACATCATTTAGGCGGGGCGTTGTATCCTTTAAGACTTTATTTTAGCTGTAATAAGTAATTTGACGGTTGCTCAGTAAATGTATATTTTAGCTGAATACACTGTCTGTCGTGCAACACAGTGTATTATATATATATATATATATATATATATATATATATATATATAGATATATATATATTATATTTTTTTTTTTTTTTTTTTCTAATGTTGCTGAGAGATTTCCAAAGATTGATTAAAATGTCAGTTTTTATAAATTATAGTAGTTAGAAATCATCTCCCTGCCAAGATCTGTCAAAGCTTAAAATGTGAATTCCTCACACAGCGAACGTCGCGCTTTGATCATATTGCTGTAGTGAGTGCAACATCCTGCAAGTCCAAATCATTCAGTTTGTAAACAGACGTCAGCCGTCAAAACGCCAATGCAATTATATGACGCTTTTTTTTTTCTTATTTAATGCTCATCATTTTCAACAGAATCTATAGTTTACTGTCGGGAAAGCTGCAAAAGCAAGGAAATCTTTCAGTTTTAGAAACCCTGCAGTTTTACATTTACATGCTTAACCAGAGTGAATTTATCCCCTTTATAAAACTGTGCAGCTACAGGGCTAAGGGCCTTGCACTGGGGGCCCGGGAGGAGTGGCAGCTTTATGTGGCTGAGATTTGAGAACTCGTAACTTTTCAGGAGAAAAAATGGACCCAAAAATGGACCAACTTCATAAAAAAAAAAAACCAAAATGCTTAAAATATATATGCAATATCAGTGCTCTAGTACTATATATATCTATATCTATATATATATATATATATATATATATATATATATATATATATATATATATATATATATATATATATATATATATATATATATATATATCTATATATAGATATATCTAGAGCACTGTGCAAAAGTTTTAAGCAGGTGTAAAAAAAATGCTGTAAACAAACAAGCAAAAAACTTAACTTTCACTTATTAACTTTCACCAATGAACGTAATGAAGTGAATGAAGCATTCTTTGTATACAGCTTTTTTCACACCTGTGTGTGTGTGTGTGTGTGTGTGTGTGTGTGTGTGTATGTGTGTATGTATGTATGTATGTATGTATGTATATCGATGTATTACTTGAATATCTGAATATCCCTGAAGATCTTCACATGGCCGCTATACTAAGGTTACTTCCTGTTGGCAATCCTCAGTGAATTCCAGGCTTGAATCAACATTCACTGTCTATAGACTTTTAATCAATGGTAGACGAAGTACACAAACCATGCGCTTCAGTTAAAGTAGAGATACACTTGCTCGCCAAAGTATCATCCAAATACCATTCAAAGTACTATGAAACAAATACGGATATAATTTTTCCTATTCTTGTTTTTGTCACTTTGCTTAATCAATGCAGTTTATGTATTAAGACTCAATTGTTGCATTCATAGAATGGTATTAATGACTCAAAACCTGCTTGACATCTATTACAATTATTATGAGCGCCAAAACTTTCAAATATGCTATGCAAATAAGGCCACCGCTGTTGTGGCAGGTTATATCATCATTTATTCCTCTCTAAATATTCTGAAATGACTCTGAGCTGTATGTTCGTGCCATGCAAGCTCCAATCAAAACAGACCCTGGTTAGTGGTTTCCTGAGTTTATCTAATTATAAACAATAAGGAACGACTGATTTAACACAATGTAGTCGAATAAAAAGTACGGCTGTCAATAAATGTTTTTTTTTTTTATTTGCAATAAATGTGCCACGACTTGGACATTAATCGCACTTTTTCATTGTACCATAAATGAATGCTTTTCATGATTCAATACTAACTGTAACAGATACTATAATCATATACATTTCTCTCAAAATCTTTTTTTTAGTGGTTGCTGTAATTGTTAAATATGGTACGTGGCTCCTTTAAGAATTATGTTCCGGTTTTGGTTGCTTTCCATGTAATCTGGTGGTATGTTTAGGTTCCACACGGGGGGTGTTTTTTTGTTAATAAAATACTTACTGATGGTCAAAGCTGAAATTATCTTGACTGAAGTTTCTTTATTCATTTGTTCTTTTTTGTAGATCGCTCACAGAGGAATATGCGTTAATCATGTGTTAATAAAATGGGCGGCGCCAAACTGAATTTGCGTTAATGCGGTATTCATTTTGACGGCCCTGGTGAAAAGTACGATGTTTGACTTTGAAATGTAGTGAAGTTATTGTTAAAGGAAACAAATCAATAAATCAAAAAGCTACTTAAGTACAGTAAGAAATGCACTTTGAACCTTCCTTATTGTCCACCAATGCTTTTAGTCCATCACAGACCATATCGCTGGAGTTAACAGGATAACGCTGGTGCGCTAAGATAATTCTCGAGCAGTAAACTCTATAGTTTCTCTATTTAAAATATACTACAAATTGCCAAAACACAAGTCAGCTTATTGATATATGGAATCTATTGTAAATGAAGCAAAAGGTCTTTGCCAGCGGCATGCGAAACCCTTTACTGGCTCGCTGCAAGCCTCAAATATCACGGGTACTTTGATGAGAAATGGAGATAACGGTGTTCAATCAGAGGCGGGCGCAGCAGGCGCCTTCGTAAATGATTCTGACCAGACAGACATGAGATAGAAGGAGGAAAAGGGAGAAAAAAAAAAACAATCCAGCTTTCACACTGGAGGAAAAACATGTAAGCATACAGACAGATATTTGGCGAGGCATGCCCACAGACGGGGGAGGGACTCCGGGATGATGATCCACCCCTCTGAAAATATCTGACCCAACCTAATTTAAGCACTGAGAAGCAAAAAATAGCCACTGGTCAGGCTCTGGATTACAGCGATGCTGTTTAAACTGTAACTGCACATCTACAGGAGATTTACACGGCAAAAACTCTCGTCTGATCTGGTCAAGACTTGCAAGTTTCTTTCTAGCAACAGAAATAGAACAAGAATAAAATACGACACAGATTTTAAGGTTATTTAGCTGAATATACAATAATGGTATATTTTCGCTGTAACAAGTGATTTCTGGGTCGCTCAGTAAAAGAATGCTGAATAGTCACTCTTGTATATAATAGAATAGAATAGAATAGACCTTTATTATCATTGCACAACGAAATCGTGGATGCACCACAATGACAGTACACAATTTGAAATATAAACAAGAACATATATATATATATATATATATATATATATATATATAATATATATATATATATATATATATATATATATATATATATATATATATATATATATATATATATATATATATATATATATATATATATATATATATATATATATATATATATATATATATATATATATATATATATATATATATAATATAATACTGTATATATGAGAAAATAGAAGCATATTTACAAATATCCTGCACATCTAACTCAGGCTATATGCCTTGCCATACACAGTGCACAATGAGATTAATTGCAGTAATATTGCACTGTGTGAAGTTGCGTAGTTATAAATTACAGTATAGAAATGCACAGCAGTAGTGCATCATATGAAGTTGCACAGTAATGTCACAGTGTGTAAATAATAATAATGTTGTATCATATGAGATATCAAGGGGGCACAGTGGTTTAGTGGTTAGCACGTTTGCCTCACACCTCCATGGGTCCGGGTTTGATTCCCGTCCTCGACCATAGTGTGTGTGGAGTTTGTGCATGTTCTCCCCGTGCCTCAGGGTTTTTTTCTCCAGGGTTCTCCGGTTTCCTCCCGGTCCAAAAAACATGCACGGGTAGGTTGATTGGCAAAATTGATTGGAAAATTGTCCCTAGTGTATGAATGTGTGTGTGTGTGTGTGTGTGTGTGTGCCCTGCGATGGGTTGGCATTCCATCCAGGGTGTATCCTGCCTTAATTCCCATAGACGCCTGACTCTCCGTGACCCAAGGGAAGATATAGCAGTAGAAGAGTATTCATTCATTCATTCATCTTCTACCGCTATATCCGATCTTCTCGGGTCACGGGGAGCCTGTACCTATCTCAGGTGTCTATGGGCATTAAGGCAGGATACACCCTGGACGGAATGCCAACCCATCGCAGGGCACACACACTCACATTCACAAACACATTCATACACTAGGGACAATTTTCCAAGGTGGCAATCAACCTACCGTGCATGTTTTTGGACCGGGAGGAAACCGGAGAACCCGGAGAAATACCCCCTGAGGCACGGGGAGAACATGCAAACTCCACACACACATGGCTGAGACGGGAATCGAACCCGGATCCTGGCGGTGTGAGGCGAACGTGCTAACCACTAAGCCACCGTGCCCCCCAGTAGAAGAGTATATGCAGTAGTAATTCACAGTATGAAATTGCACAGGGATCATTTGCATTATGAATAATATTGCACTAATAGTGTACATTGCAGTATGAAAAGCACAGTAATAATATAATATTGCGCCGGCTGAAATTACGCAGTAACAATTTAATAATGACAATTCTTATAACTTGGTGTTAAATCATTTAGCTATAAGTTAATCGCATTAAATCGACTGCTTGGAATAAATGTTTTCATGCTTATTTTAAAACATTTGCTACTTTTCTAAATCCTATACATGTTCTCTTATTTCAAGATCTTACAATGTGCAATAATCCTACTGCAAACTAGAGCAGATTGTATGATATTATTATAATTGTTTTGAGATTATTTATCGCGCTTATTTTACCAAATCATTTTTTTAAACACTGTTTAGAAAAAAATAGAATATACTTTGCATATCCCAGCTCAAGGACCCAAAAGTGGCAGCATTGGCAACACCGAGGCTCAAACCCCCGACCTTCCGATCAAACCACTGAGCAACACATCCTCCCTCCCTAAATCATCAAATTCCAGCATTCACTCTCGCACGCACAGATTACATCCAAGTGTTTATTTGGGAATGATGATAGATTGATGAACTCAGGTGATAATAAATATCTAGTTTTTAATTCCCCTTCACCAGCCTGGAGCACCACGAGGGAGCTGCACTAGGGAATTAAATGTCATCCCGCTAAGGGGATTGATGGATCAGACTCATCTCAAAGCAAACACGACCCCTGGCCAGTGTAAAGGCACTGCAATTACAGGGGACGTGGATTCACTGTAATGTCATTTGAATTGCCATTTTCAGTGAAGCAGTAGGATGTAAATCATTGGTGTGGGTCTCTATTGAGAAGGGACAGTGTATGCGTGTGTGTGTGTGTGTGTGTGTGTGTGTGTGTGTGTGTGTGTGTGTGATGTGTGTGAGGTGGAAGGAAACTAGGAAGGTGAGGCTGGTGTGTGTGTGTGTGTGTGTGTGTGTGTGTGTGTGTGTGTACACACACATCACACAGAAACGGTCTAATATACCGACCAAAATTGCGACTAACCCGATGATACCTTTTTATCTCATATAAAAAAACTAATCAAAAATTCAATATAAACAGAATATACTATTACAGAACCTCCCAGATATTGTTAAATATTTAGATCTCGGACGCCAAGATGCTCCTGTTACTGTCAGGTAACATGGAAAGTGACCCGTATTTTAAAAAGATCTATTAAAAGCTTCTTTCATTTCACATTTTAATTTACAGCATTATCATAACAGCCTGTATATGACTGTAAGGAAACAAGTAGTTGTCACCGAACACATTTTAATATTAGTCAAAGATAACTCAAGTAAACACAAAATGCAGTTTTTAAATGAATGTTTTTATTATTTAGTGAGAAAAAAAATCCAAACCCACATAGCCCTGTGTGAAAAAGTAATTGCCCCTGCCCCTAATAACTGGTTGGGCCACCCTTGGCAGCAATAACTGCAATCAAACGTTTGCGATAACTTGCAACAAGTCTTTTACAGCGCTCTGGAGGAATTTTGGCCCACTCATCTATGCAGAATTGTTGTAATTCAGCTTTATTTGAGGGTTTTCTAGCATGAACCGCCTTCTTAAGGTCATGCCACAGCATCTCAATGGGATTCAGGTCAGGATTTTGACTAGGCCACTCCAAAGTCTTCATTTTGTTTTTTTTTTTTCAGCCATTCAGAGGTGGATTTGCTGGTGTGTTTTGGGTCATTGTCCTGCTGCAGCACCCAAGATCACTTTAGCTTGAGTTGACGAACAGATGGCCGGACATTCTCCTTCAGGATTTTTTGGTAGACATTAGAATTCATGCTTCCATCTATCACAGCAAGCCTTTCAGGTCCTGAAGCAGCAAAACAACCCCAGACCATCACACTACCACCACCATATTTTACTGTTGGTATGATGTTCTTTTAATGAAATGCTGTGTTACTTTTACGCCAGATGTAACGGGACACGCACCTTCCAAAAAGTTCAACTTTTCTCTCGTCAGTCCACAAGATATTTTCCCAAAAGTCTTGGCAGTCATTGAGATGTTTTTTAGCAAAATTAAGACGAGCCTTAATGTTTTTTTTGCTTAATAGTGGTTTGCGTCTTGGAACTCTGCCATGCAGGCCGTTTTTGCCCAGTCTCTTTCTTATGGTGGAGTCGTGAACACTGACCTTAATTGAGGTAAGTGAGGCCTGCAGTTCTTTGGATGTTGCCCTGGGATCTTTTGTGACCTCTCGGATGAGTTGTCTCTGCGCTCTTGGGGTAATTTTGGGCGGCCGGCCACTCCTGGGAAGGTTTACACCACTTTTCCATGTTTTTGCCATTTGTGGATAATGGCTCTCACTGTGGTTCGCTGGAGTCCCAAAGCTTTAGAAATGGCTTTATAACCTTTACCAGACTGATGTATTTCAATTACTTTTGTTCTCATTTCTTCCTGAATTTCTTTGGATCTTGGCATGATGTCTAGCTTTTGAGGTGCTTTTGGTCTACTTCTCTGTGTCAGGTAGCTTCTGTTTAAGTGATTTCTTGATTGAAACAGGTGTGGCAGTAATCAGGCCTGGGGGTGGCTACAGAAAAACTCACATAAAATATGATAAACCACAGTTAAGTTATTTTTTAACAAGGGGGGCAATCACTTTTTCACACAGGGCTATGTGGGTTTGGATTTTTTTCTCACTAAATAATAAAAACATTCATTTAAAAACTGCATTTTATGTTTACTTGTGTTATCTTTGACTAATATTAAAATGTGTTCGATGATCAGAAACATTTTGTGTGACAAACATGCAAAAGAATAAAAAGTCAGGAAGGGGGCAAATAGTTTTTCACACCACTGTATGTATGTATATATATATATATATATATCGGGCACAGTGGCTTAGTGGTTAGCACGTCGGGGTCGATTCCCGTCTCGGCCATGTGGTGGGTGGAGTTTGTGCATGTTCCCCCCCGTCCTCAGGGGGTTTTTTTTTCCTCCGGGTTCTCCGGTTTCCCCAGGTTGATTGTAGGTTTATTGGCACCTTGGAAAATTGTCCCTAGTGTATGTTTTCAAAAGTACCATAAATGAATACTTTTCATGTTTCAACTGTAACAGATGTTATAATTATATATATATTTCTCTCAAAATATCTCCCTATAATAAAATCTTTGTTTATTTAATATTTATTTTAATATGGAAATTCTTCTTTTAATATTAATTAAACGTGGCTCCTTTAAGAATTGTGTTCCGGTTGCTTTTCCATATAAACTGGTGATACGGTGTTTAGGTTATACAGAAGCGCTTTATTGCGTTCAGTAAAAATGCGCTTTATTGCGTAATACGGATTTGGGAATGCGATGCGCTTGCGTAAGGTTCCATGCGGTAATATACGCTAATATAGTGAAGAGATCATACCTGTTGTGAATGCGCAGCTAGGGGGCGTAATTTGGGGGAAATTTAGGAAGTGTGAGTGGATGCACTGAACGTTTCTTTATTCATTTTGTTATTTGTTGTTCGGGTTTCGTTCATTCGCCAACACAACGCTGAGGGAAGGAGCAGATCACTCACATAATAATGCATATACTGCATTGATCACGCCTTAATAACATTAGCACCGTTAAAGTCAATTTGCGTTAATAATGCTAACTTTAACAACCCCAGATAAGAGTAAAACATAAAATCCAGGAATGTGACTATAAACCTCTCCCTTTAGTGAATAACATGAGTGAAGTAAAATGTTTGCTGTCCACCGGTGATAATGGGATATGAGTGTTGTGATTTCACTATGAGATCATTGCTAAAGGAGAAAAATAAATTAATATTTAGCAAAAAATTACAGTCTGTCCATGAGGAGCATCGTCCAAAATGATCCGATCAGCAAATCACGCGTCATTGGAGAGGTTCGAAAGGTCAAGGTGGAGTTTTACTTAAAATTCACTTCAAACATTAAGTCTTTAAATCCATGTGGAGGAGAAAAGCATATCAAGATGCAGGACATGAAAAAGAATAATGAGCTGCAACAGCAAAATCCCACACTGTCAGGAATCTCAGGCTGCACTGGGAACAGTGTAATCAAAACTAGGCAGCCGAACATTTGTTTGTTTCCAGAAAATTATAGGAGATTAGAGGTTTCTGAAATACTTAGATCAGTCTATCTGGCACCGTCTCTCTGAGCTCAGAGTTTGTCCCTAATCTGATGTTTGATGTGAAAATGAACTGGAGTCTGACAGCGAGGATTCTCCGACAAAAGGAAAGGAAAAAAAAAAAGGGAGAATTTTATCAAAATATTGATGTTTTGTCGTCCAGGAATAAATACTATAATCTCTAAACCACTTGTAACATCAATTGTATTCTAAATCATAATATTAAAACATACAAATGGAAATATAACTAGAGCCAAAAGGTTAAATTTCTGCATTCTTTTTCAATCACAACAATTTGTCAATTACAAAGTTCGAGATTCATTCATAAAACCATTTGTTCCAGTCCTTATTTTTGGCTATAAAACCCTCGCCTCAATTCTCCTGTCATTACTTTGGCAGAGGTGCATTTAAACGTGCCAATCCCAATAAAAATGATTCCACTTGGCGAAATACACAATGCAAGAGGAAGGACTTGAAGACAAAGACGAGAGTGGATTGGGTGCTTAAACTCCTTTAAGCTTTGTGAGAAATGCACAGCTAATGGATCCCAGCGCTGAATGAGGACGGGTCATTTGAGGGAGAAATGCACTCGGAGTGCTGTTTTGCTGGATGGGAGATAAGTCGAGTCAGCATCTAATGTCCCTGCCCTGTACACAAGGTTATCTGCTGCATCAGTCTTTCAGCTTTAGCTTGTGAGAACGTGCCGGAGTGGAGGAACATGACGCCGCGACGCTGCTGAAGGAAGGAAGCAAAACAGCATCGGAGAAAACAATAACGTCCGAGCCTGATTAAGTACGATGGTGGAAAAATAAACCTGATTCTGTTGTGCAACACGGAAATCCCAACACTGGCTTAAATCACATATCTGGGACTTTGTTTTGCAAGGGAACATTGTTGTTTTTGTTTTGTTTGTTTTTTTTTACGCGATTTATTGTTTTTTGATAAACAGTATTGGAAATACAAGGGCACGGTGGTTTAGTGGTTAGCACGTCTGCCTCACACCTCCAGGGTCCGGGTTCCCGTCTCCGCCATGTGTGTGTGGAGTTTTGCATGTTCTCCTTGTGCCTCAGGGGTTTTTTCTCTGGGTTCTCCGGTTTCCTCCCGGTCCAAAAACATGCACGGTAGGTTGATTGACACCTTAGAAAATTGTTCCTAGTGTATGAATGTATGTGTGTGTAAGTGTGTATTCCCTGTGATGTGTTGGCATTCCATCCAGGGTGTATCCTGCCTTAATGCCAATAGACGCCTGGGATAGACACAGACTCCCCGTGACCCGAGGGAAGATCGGATATAGCGGTAGAAGATGAATGAATGAATGAAAAAGTGGACACTTGTATGTGCACCTGTTTGGTTTATTTTATTAAACACTGGTGACTGATGGGGGATAATGGAGAATGTTCCTGCTTGATGGAGAATACTGTATTGGAAAATAGTGATGTATAATGTAAAAAAAGGAGGCGTCTGAGTAATCCGTGTTGACAGTATTTGAGAACAGAGGTGTTTAAAGAAAAATATAGACACAAACACAAACACACTGTTAGCAAGTGACTTTAAACGAAGCCCTATATTACTTTCACATACTGGGAAAAAAATCAGTTTTACATCTATGTACTTCAATAGAGCGCATTATATTTAGACTCACAAAAGAAAGAACTGCAACACCACGGAAACAGACAAATAAAATTAAGGTTTGCTTAATTATGAACATGCAATTGAAAACTTTTTAAGTCCTAATATTTTGATTTCTTTTATACTTTTTCAGACTCTACGGCAGCGGTGGGTAAACGACAGCCCCCGGGACACATCTGGCTTGTTGGTCCTTTCAATACGGCCCGCCAGAGATTGATACAGAACTGTCCAAATCAAATGACTGCGAAAAAAATCCCGCCTGGCCTATCAAAATAAACTATACCCGCACAGCCACACTGGAGTCTGTGCATGTACAGCAACAAACAGTGATAGGGCATAAGCACAACGCCCCCCCAAATAAAAGAGGCATATCATGCACAACAGATCCCCCCTTCACGTACGGCCCTCGAACACACACCACTAGTATACTTAGTATAATACTTATACTTGTCTTAAAATATACTTAATACTTGTCTTAAAGTCAAATCTATCAGTTTGGTTCTCAAGGTTCTAAATACTGCCTTAAATTAAAAGGTAAAAAAAAATGTTTGCTCATATTTGATGCAATAGAATAGAACTGGGCCAACAAAAAGAACCAACGTCACGGAAACAGACAAATAAAACAGTCAAATTAAGATTTGTTTCATTATGAACAGGTTATTTTATGACTTTTTAAGGCCTAACATTTCAATATATGTCAATATATTTAATATTTCAGACTCTACAGAAAACCTGAACTATAACTTTTGGTATTTCATGAGATGAAATGTGTTCAGAGACGACGGCGCAGATCGGGTTCAGGGCCGATCGTAGCTCTCTGACAGTAACGGGGATCGAACTCCAACCTTTTGATCCGCAAAGCAGAGAGGAAACCGCTGTGCTACCACTTGCTTGGATTAAAGGTTGTGTGTTGTTGGTGTTTAAAGGTCATTGTGAATTGTGAAATGTCCAGTGATGATGTGACTTGAGAAGGACGTTGGCGTTTAATTGTAAAACACCAGTGCTGTGAATCCTGTCAGTGCGTCATATGTCGAGCGTCATATTCAGGAGCCGTCATGTTTAAATAGGAAAACGAATTGGATTTGGAGAACACATTGGTTATCAGAAGCAGCCCGGAACACATGACTGCTGAGGGCGAATGTATCCGACAAATAACCGGATTACGAGAAGAGTAAACGCAACGGCGATCGATTGACAAGATATGTTCATTATCATTAATCCCCTGAGCCAGGAGAATGATTCACACGCACTCGGATGTCTGTCTTATCACACACAAAGACTTTCTCAGCACGAAAAAAGCAACAACAACAACAACAACAAAAAAAAACAACAAGACGCCTTGCAGGCCTGCTATAGATCTATTAATGTCTCTTAATGACAGTCCCACCATGACTTAATGCTATACAAATCAAACAGTCAGAGTGACTCATGCTGCTGCTAGAATGGGGCTATCTATGTCCTTCAGCGAAGACAACAAAAAAAAAACAACAACAAGAGAGAGAAAAGAAATCTTTTTAACAGCTTGTTTATCTGACAGCCTGACAAGGCTTCGATAGCGTGTCAGTAAGTCTGGGAGAAAAGTGGCATGTTGCCTGATTCGGCCCCATCACACTCGCTCACACACACACACACACACACACACACACACACACTCACACGGCTGTAAAACGAATGTCAAATGTCTCCAGCGAGGTAAACAGTTATATATTCTGGAAAACCCGAATGGAAATGGGAAGCTCGAGCGATAAAGAACAGTCGTCTTTATGACAAATTTCGGTGTTTGTTTTTTTTTTTTGTTTGTTTGTTTGTTTTTCGCAGAGCATCAATGGGTACACACAATTCTTACGAAAAAAAGACAAGACTTATAATTAGGGATGTCAATCGATTAAAATATATTAAATCGTGATTAATCGAACATGAATTGCATTTTTTCAATGTACCATAAATTAATACTTTTCATGTTTCTAATAGCAGGGGCACGGTGGTTTAGTGGTTAGCACATTTGCCTCACACCGCCAGGGTCCGGGTTCGATTCCCGTCTCGGCCATGTGTGTGTGGAGTTTGCATGTTCTCCCCGTGCCTCAGGGGGTTTTTCTCCGGGTTCTCCGGTTTCCACCCGGTCCAAAAACATGCACGGTAGGTTGATTGGCACCTTGGAAAAATTGTCCCTAGTGTATGAATGTGTGTGAATGTGAGTGTGTGTGTGTGCCCTGCAATGGGTTGGAATTCCACCCAGGGTGTATCCTGCCTTAATGCCCATAGACACCTGAGATAGGCACAGGCTCCCCGTGACCCGAGAAGATCGGATATAGCGGTAGAAGATGAATGAATGAATGAATGTTTCTAATACTGTAATTAACTGTAACAGATGTTATAATTATATACATTTCACTTAAAATCTCTCCCTTTAATAAAATGATTGATTATTTAATATTTATTTTATTATGAATTGTATATGAATATGAATTTTAATATGAATTTCTTGTTAATTACAATGTTACTTTGTTTACTGTTGGTTTGAAGTGTAAAATATGGGACGTGGCTCCTTTAAGAATTGTGTTCCGGTTGCTTTTCCATATAAACTGGTGATACGGTGTTTAGGTTATACGGAAGCGCTTTATTGTGTTCAGTAAGAATGCGCTTTATTGCGTAATACGGATTTGCGTAAGGTTCCATACGGTAATATACGCTAATATAGTGAGGAGATCGTACCTGTTGTGAATGAGCAGCTAGTAGGTGTAATTCGGTGGAAATTTAGTAAGCGTGAGTGGATGCACTGAACGTTTATTTATTCTTTTCTTCTTTTTTTGTTGTCGTTCATTCGCCAACACAACAAAGAGTGAAGGAGCAGATCACTCACATAATAATGCACACTGCGTTAATCACGCCTTAATAACATTAGCGGCATTAAAGTCAATTTGCGTTAACGTGTTAATAACACGTTTACTTTGACCTACTTATAATTGTATGACTTCTCAAGGTCTGTATTCTGCCTTAAGAGATAAGGTCAAATATATTCATGTTTTTGCTCATATTTTATGCAATAGAATACTTCAACAAACACTACATTCTATAAATAACAGCTTTTTTTCAATGCAGTAAAAAAAAATAAAAATAAAAATGGATGGTTTCCAATCATTTTCAATTTTTTTGTTTTCATCAGGTGTCTGATGTGTTTTTGTTTTTCATACCAAAGACGGATACCATTTCCAACTCAACCTCATTAGCAGACCCTGGAGCAAGATGAGACACCTGTTTTGGCTCGCCTACCAGGCACGGAGACTACAGAGACATTCCCATTAAACTGAAATGTGGTTAAAAATCTCATAATCTCGGCTTCCAAATGCCTTACACATAAACTAACAAATGACGTAAGGAGGAAACTCATTGGATAAGATGTTCTGATCACTGAGCTGCCACTATTGGGCCCTTGTGCAAGGCCCTCATCCCCACTTGTTGGACGAATGCTGTTGGTAAGGGCATCTGCAAAATGTCATGAATCAGAATATCTAACACATCACATCACTTTCACCAGTCTGAGCGATATATTGAATATTTGCGATAATATTCACGAAAAATATGAATAATATCGGATATTTCAAATTCAATCATCTTTTCCAATGAGAATGAGCTGAATGCCCAGTAGTGGGGGATGGTGTGTGTTGTTTTTTCTCCATTTCGTACGCATTAACAAAGTGGAGATGATAAAGATTTCCTTTTGCCTCCATTAAAATCACCGCTCCTTTCAGAGACAAATCCATGTTTTGTTGTTATTTAAAAGCAAATGTAAACATATTGAGCTATATATTAAAAGAGCATATAAACTGTTTTTATAATAGCGTATAATATCGTACACCACCTGACCGCCGGTCTTGAGAGCCGCGGGGAAAACGCAACAATTAACAGCAATCACAGGTAGCATCGTTCACTGCCTCAAACAAGATGCGCTAGCTACATCGGCAGTAGTTTATGCTTAGTTTTTGACATGTATAGCATTTGGCAGGCGCCCTTATCCAGAGTGACGTATAACTGGGTGGTTGTGGTTTAATCCCTTGTTCAAACTGCTTCCAGCCCTAAACACAGCCAAATTCATGTATGTATTGCTCCAATGCTAGTTTACGCATATTTGACACGTACCATAGATCATATCGGGGTAGTAATTGTGCAATTATAGTAACTGCTTGAAAGTCAAAACACGCAGAATTAATTTTTGTTACCATTGTAAATAAATCCAGGCAACAAGGGGTGTTGCTCAAAGGCCCACTAGTGGCAGCTTGGTGGTTCTTCGATTTGACTCAGCGACATTCAGGCCCATTGCCGGATGCCTTAACCATAGAGCTACCACCATCACCAATCACCTCCATGATTGTCATGGAAAGAATAAATCCTAATTATATATTAAATATATTATATCATATAAATTGAATCATTTTATAGACAAAATGAGATTTTGTATACAGTAGGGAAAATGTATTCGCTATTTCTACCTGTTTCTAGCCGGTGCTTTGGGGATGCCGCTGTCATGTTTGTCTGGCGGCGCAACAACGTGGTTCTATTTGAGGTGCTGGAATAAATTAGTCATGATGTATCTGTACATTTACTAAAGAAAAAAATAAGGAAAAAAAAATAAAGATGTACCTTTAGTTAGTATTTTTAGTCACCGCAAAGTGTAGACAAATTTTCAAACCTTTTGAACGTCCCAAACCCGAACCATTTCCATACGACCTCCTGGAAGCGATTCGTCAGAGCGCCACCACGCCACCACTAGTGTCCGAGACACACTCGCTGTTTCCATGAGGTCAGAAGAACAAGTGCGATGTCGAAAACGGCGGCGGTTTTACAAACACAATAACCTTGCGTTGGATCATCGCGCATTACAGCCGCAAGTCTATTTTCTGACAATGATTTTAAGCTGCAACAGGCAACAAATTCTAAACCACCCCCCCCCCAATAATAAAACTGTCGCTCTTTCTCAGGGTGTGTGTATAGGCGATTTATTTAGGAGAAACCCCTCAGGTGTTTCTGAGCCTCAGCTGGGGAAGCTGAGATCCAAACAGCGTTTATGAAGCAATTACGCCTGACTCCCTGCCAGCGTTATATAACAGAATAGATGCTGGGTGCGAGTGAGCGAGTGTGTGTGTGTGTGTGTGTGTGTGTGTAAGTGGCGGATTTTTGGCCCGGATCCCAGCTGCAAAACAGGTCTGACCTCTCGGAAAGGCAGAAAGCCCTCGGTGTGTAGCCGCTCCAGCCGTAAATATGTGCTCGAGCACGTTGTATAATCGCGGGTTTACAGTGGGTTAGGGATGCCGTAACTTAAAATGTTCACACTTAAAGACTTTTATATACACTCACACAGCCCACTCGGTTCCAGTGAGCACGTTAATGGCCGCGCTAAGACTTATTAACCTTTTACTGCGGGAGAGGAAACGTCTCTGTACCCAAACGCCGCTCTTCGGGTTCTGGGTGTGTTCAGTAACGGGCTGCATCAGTTCTGCTGAATCGTGGAAAGTTCTTGAGAAGAAAAGAGGGGGGGGGGGGAAAAAAAAAAACCTACACTGGTGTTTGTTCGTGCGTTTTTTTTTTTTGCGAACTCACTTGACATTTTCCACTGCCTACGGTTATTTTGAGAACACTCTGCTATTAATGAAACCTAAATATGGAAGACGGCTAACTCTTCATGTCATTCTTTCTTCCAGGCAGCATATCTTTATCTGTTTAATTATCTATTTTACTTTTTCATACATTATATGCTTAGCAACAACCGAGCTAGCACGAGCATAAGTGTAACTTACATATATGTATATGGTATATACAGATACAGTATATGGACAAGATCTGTTCACACAAATGCATATGTTGTCTTTCGATGTGGCAGCAATAGATTTTTCCCTGACTTTACCAACACCCTGCGGCTGAATTAGCAAAATCTTCTCGAGTTACTCCAAAAATCCAGTTTTGCGATATTTTGTGACTCTTTCGCGATATTTTCTATATGTCGATAAAAAAAAATGTTGCAAAATGATTAACCATATCATGCGACTAAAACTCGTAAAAAAAAACGTCAACAGATATCGGCAGGCAAGACGTATTAATGGAGAGGCAAAATCCCCCTATATTTGGGGATACGTGACCTGGAAATGCGAAAAAAACCTTTCCATTACAGTTTTCCAAATTATTACTTTTTCGCATTGTCTAAAAAAAAAAAAAAAAAAAAAAAAAAAAAATCACCTCATGCTTTTTTTTTGGGACACGTGTTTTGATGTGACGTGTTTCCATTAGCCGTGTTTTCAAT
This sequence comes from Kryptopterus vitreolus, assembly GCA_030449085.1. Lineage (NCBI taxonomy): Eukaryota > Metazoa > Chordata > Actinopteri > Siluriformes > Siluridae > Kryptopterus > Kryptopterus vitreolus. Next base: position 22,203,205 of record JACRUU010000011.1, read on the forward strand.
TCACTATTTACATTTTGAAGGGCAATGCAAACGCTGTAAGCGACTAAATGTGGGCAAACTTGTGTGTCCGCAAACTTTTCTTCATAAAGTGTACTGTATAAAGTGATCGTTTTGATCCAGAGTTCAATGCCTTAACCGTTACCACGTTACCACTTCCCATATACATATTTATCAACAAACTCCTCTGGTTAGTTTGTTTAGTCATCAACAACTTCTTGCTATTTGTTAACTGCGCTAATTTCCACTTATAAACGTTACAAAATCCTATAAAAAGTTTGTTTAGAGATCTATTAACTCCTGTGGGAAGTTTATCTAGATATCAACAAACTCCTCTGACAAGATTGCGTCATCATAAACAAACTTGTGGTAAGTTTATCTAGCACTTAAACTCCTTTGTTGCGTTTAGCTATCAAATAATAATCCTTATGCCATTATAAATCGCTGACCTTTTGAAAGCACATTTAAGCTTAACGCAATAATTATTTAAATGAAAAAAGCCTGTTTTTTTTTTTTATTAAAGTCGTAAAGCTTTGGATAATTCGGACTGTCTATATTCATCTCCCGTTCAGTTCGAGCGCAGGTTGTAGCGTATTTCAGTGTTATCTAGCTCATTGCGCTCTCGGAAACAGCTCCCTCTCGCACACGAGACTATTTATTTACTCTGCAGATGAAAAGCATTTCATCGGGGGTCTTTGTTTATTTATTTACAAGGGGAAATAATAGCCTGAATGTCAGCACAGATGTGTTTACAGAGCACACGGTTCGGACCTGTTGCAGTCCGATGACCACCTCTCCCTGCGTACGTCTGCTGCCATGTTTAAAGCATTTCCCCATTTATCCTGTGGCTCTTGGCTCGGTGCTGGAGCTTACATTTCACCTTACAGTGCAAAGCCAAAACAAATACACACAATGTACCCATAATCCCCTAGGCTGGATCAGGCTGGCTCTTGGGAGGGGGGGGGGGGGGGGGTGTTATTGAGAGGGGCTGGAGCGACTCCAGACACATGTCTGCCTTTAATCCTACCTGAAGGCCAATTATTAGGACACTTTCCCCTGGGTACTCGGGTCCGGCTGAATACCCTGCTGGGAGGACACTTGAAAATACACATTGAGAAAGAGAGCGCAAAATAAGAGAGAGAGGGAGAGAGAGAGAGAGAGACATTTTCTGGCGGTCACCTTGGGACTCGCGGTAACAGAATCCTAAATGTTACACAAGGCAGACACTAAATCCCTCTGAAGACACACTTCATACACCTCTCTCCCTCACTCAGCTAGCTCCTCTTCAAGTCTTTCACCTCCACTGTATCTCGTTATAACTCTTTCATTGTCAATCAAAGCTGTATTCTTTTATAGGCTTGTCGGTATCTCATATATATATCTATATATATATATATATATATATATATATATATATATATATATATAGATATATATAGATATATACTACTATATATATAATACAGTAATACTTCTAGATACACTTACACACAGTGTTTATGAAGGAACTCGGCTGGTTGGTTGTTCCATCTTGGAGAAGTAAACACAGATCTTCTGTGGATGTAGACGTTCTCACATCCTTCTGTCTCTTCATGGAAATCCCACACACACTCCATGATGTAGAGATCAGGACTCTGTGGCGGGTCGTACATCACTTCCACTACTTCTACTTCTTCTAAATGTACTTGCACAACCAAATATATCATATAATTTTTTTTCCCTTGTTCGCTCACTTTTCATTTTGTATATTGACAAAAAATAAACAATCATTATATATATATATATATGTGTGTGTGTGTGTGTGTGTGTGTGTGTTTGTGTGTGTGTAAAATGTATATATGTAAAGAATGTCTGGGATTAAAAGAGATACTAAGTGAGATTGTTTGAGATCGCGTACATGTATAGACGATTAATCTGAACATGTGTGTGTGTGGGTGTGTGTGTATATATAATATATATATATATATATATATATATATATATATATATATATATATATATATATATATATATATATATATATATCTATATATATCCGTCTAATTCTCAGACACCTATTAATCTCAGACAATCTCACTTAGTATCTCTTTTAATCCCAGACATTATTCCTTTGTGTCTCTGTTAATTAGAGACAGTATCTCTTAATCTCATGTCTCTCTACATTTCTGTATATGGCTTTTCTCATGAATTATAAATGATGTAAAGAAGGATAAAATGTCCAATTCCCTTCCCTATGAAACAATGTTAATCATAAACGCTTTGACTACTAGAAACTCTGTGCTGTGAATAAACAAATAAAAATAAAACTCCACTCCACCACCTCCGCGGACCTCTCCGAATTAAACCAAAGGCTCTTACAGCACACTGTCTGTCTGTCTAACACACACACACACACACATCCTTGCCCTACACTGTTATTGATCTGACAGGCAGAATAAGGGTGCAATCGCTCTGTAATTATGATGCTGAGTGAACTTTCACATGCTCTCTGGAAATGTCACATTCAGGCCAGTTCTATTAATATAAAAACCGCTGTGTGTATGTGCGCGTGTGTGATTGTGTGTGACTGTGTGTGTGTGTGAGTGAGTGTGTGTGCGGGTGTGTGCGGGTGTGTGTCTGTGTGTGTGTGTGTGTGTGTGTGCGCATGTGGCCTGACAACTGTTACGAGAGGAAAGAAAAATTGGTACGAGAGGAAAGAAAGATTGTGCAGCATTTTAGTCATCTATTAATTGCATAAAAGGTACTTTTTCTTTCCTAAAGAGCAAAACTAAATACAAGAGAGAATAAGACAGTAATGTAATAAGTACATGTTCATTTCTTTTCAGGAAGATCTGTATTTTATTGCTGAATTTGCAGACGTGTAGAGCGGTGAAAACTAAACCCATTTACTGTATTTAATTGCCATATTACTTCAAAATACAAAGTGTGTTCAAAAAGTTCCTCCGCAGTGGCTGTGTAGAGTTAGTCAGGGGAAACTCATTATTATTCTCTCTTATACGTTTATTTATTAAATCTTGCAGAGTATAGTGATGTGGTAGTCTACAGAAAAACTGTCTGGAATTTTCCACGAACTAAGAACGTGTATTTATCGGCAGTTTAAAAAACGCGATCCACTTCAATCTACACGTCACTGCGGAGGGATATCCCTGAACCGCAGATTATCATTTTTAAAAAATATATATATATTTTATTAACGCACAATAAAATATTTATAACTTCATAACTACCCAGAGCAGTCAAGTGATCACAGCGGATCACTCGCGGAGGAGCAGAAGGACTTGAAGAATGCCTCGGGCATTATTTATAACTTATGTAACTTCTCTTCTTATAAATGGGAAGCAAATTCTTTGTCTCCTCCCCCTTTTTTGCTGATACGAAAACATTACACTATCGGTGATTCAAAACCCATAAAGAAAAAAATAATAATAATAATCCCGTAAAACTTTCCACTTATTCATTTTGCAGACTCGTCTAGCTCTCCACAGCACTCCAAATTTAGCCGACGATGCATTTCTGTAAATGAATTACTCGAGGAAACGTCACAGCCCTATTGTGTATCATTCTTTCTACGGAGACGCTGAACTTCAGAGCGGGGATGAAGTAACAAAAATAGTCTACCAGTAACTACATTACAAAACAGGAATAGCGTGTGAACGTAGCATGATGTGAACGCAGGGAGGCAGGTTTATACTTCTACGTGGAGTAACACTGTAGCCTACGGACGTAGCCGACGCCGTCGTGAGCGTTTATACTACTGCGTCAATCTGCAGTGACTATTCCCAAACACTTAGTTGGCACTGGTGGGTGGTTTGTTTTTGTGGCGTTTTTTTGGATTTTTTTGGCGCTGGTTGCGCTGTTTGAGTTATGTTGTTTTGGATTTCTGCTGTAGCAACAATGGTGACTTCCTGCAATGTTGGTACGGAGGAATATGTTGGAAATACACATGACGCTACACCAGAAATATGCTGCCGAGACGACCAATCAGGTTATGGTGTAGGCTACGGTGTAGGGCCGGCGTCGACGTGTAGGATACGCCGTAGCCTCGGCTCAGAAGTAAAAACCAGGCTGTAGTCTGAAATGAAATGTATAAATATGTGTATATATATATATATATATATATATATATATATATATAATATATATATATGTATGGATCGTGTGTGAGTTAATATTGAATCGGTGTGCAGCCGTGTGATCAATAACAGCCAATTTACAGCGGATAGTATCAGCCTTGTATAGTAATGAATGCAGCGTAACTCGAAATCTGCGAGGCTTTTTTCCTACGCGGTGAACACCATTCATTCTGTATGTTTCATTACCCTCGGTAATGCCTTCCTGTTACAGATATTTAGCTCTGGTTTAAATCAGTGTCTCAGAACTGATCTTTTTTTAATAAGCCTTTTGAGAACACACACCGATAGGCCCTTATATTCTTATTATAATTAATAATTATTAAAAAAGCACTTTCCCATTTGATGGAACAAGATTTGGTTTTGTTCGCTGGAATAAATGACTACTTTAGTCGCAACAAACTTTAGGCGAATGTTACAGCGGGGTTTTGGCTTGTTGTAGCATTATTATATGACCATATATTCGTCAGAGCGCCGTCATGTTGTATTTCGGTATTTCCCCAAGTGTAATGCGGGGCGGTGGGCGGAGAACTACGGAAGCTTGCTGTGCCAAACCGAGGTGAAATCGTAAAATCGATTCTTGTCTTTTCAACATCGATTTAATCGAATTAATCAATAATGGCGATTAATCTCACAGCTCTAGGCTGAGGTCAGAGTTCTATAGCAGGAGATTTTTCACTACAAATCCGTAGTGAAACATTTCTTCATGGAGCTTGCAGGATGCTCGGGGGCGATAGCAGGCCGAATCGTTTTTTTTTGTTCTTTTAGTTAGTATTAGCTCAAGTGAAGGGAAAATGTCATGCCGCGGCACGCCTGGACATCCTGTTCGGTTGTGTGCGTCTGGCGTTTTGGATAAAATTTTGCCCACACATGGCTGGAAAACGTCCCGATACTTTTGTCCATATAGTCCATGTGTGTGACCAACGTTTTCACACAACGTTTAAAATAAAAAACGTACAGGCGACCGTTATTGCTAAAATAAAAATCGCAAAACAAACAAGTATATATTGTACGGGGGAACGCCTGTCATCACAAACGTCATCACAAAGCGCACAGACACACACACACACACACACAAGGATGATTTCCTTAAAACTGCTGAGCCTAATTGATAAACCGATAGATAGACAGAAAACTACAAAGAAAAGTGAAAAGAGAAACCAAAGACAAGAGAGTGAGAAACAGGAAGCAAGAGAAAGAAAAGAAAGACGGATACTAGGTGAGACAGAAGCAGAAAGAGAGAAAACTATACAGAGAGAAATAGAGAGATATCCTCCTCCTTTTCTTTCCCTTTCCCTCTCTGCTTCTCTCTATCTATCCAAAAAGAGAGATCGACCGTAACTGAGTCAGAGAGAGAGAGAGAGAGAGAGAGAGAGAGAGAGGAGGGGGGGAGACAGGAGTAAAAGAACAAAGTAAAGCAGTCAAGATGAAAGAGAGAAAATGCAAAAACACTATAGAGAGAAAACAAGGAGAGACAGATAGAAGTTTCTGCCGTAACCCGATCCTGCATTTAAAAAATAAATAAACAATCATTGCGGTTTATTTCCAAGGAATAGCAGTAAAATATACACTAGGAGGAAAAGCAGAGAGACTGTAAGCTTTGCGAGTCAATATCGCCTCGGTTTGTATTTGCACAAACAAACACAAACACACGGGAGATATGATACACAAACAGGCGCAAACGCACTCGGTAGACAGTGCAAGCAGTAAAAAAAAAAAAACAACAACAAAAAAGATCTCATTTGCCAACGACATCATCGTTATCATTGTATCTACATATTAAAATGATATCTGGTATAAATATGTCATAATGTTACATTTCGGGAGGTCACATGATCAAACTGTACGCTAAAACCAGCCAGACTTATCACTTCTTCCCTAAGCCATTTTATAATATATATATAGTTCGCCAGTTCGACTTCAAAGCAGCAGCACATTCCACATAGACGTCCCTTCTGCCGGTCCCTGAGAAACTACATGCTGTTAGATCAGACAAACTGTCCTCTATCCTCATCCTCCTTTCTGCAGCCTTCGATACGCTCAACCATAACACTCTCTGTGTACCCTGGTCTTTGTGGAGCAAAGGAAGTTCTCTCATGCCAGGTAAGATGGAGGAGATCTACATCTGTCCTACAGAGTCTCTCTACTGGTGTCCCACAAGGCTCAGTACTTGGCCATCTTCTTTTCTCACTCCATACTCACTCTCTTGGTGTAGTTATAATCTCACATGGGTTTTCTTAACACTGCTATGCTGATCTTCTCAAGTTCTATCTGTCTGTCTATCTATTGATCCAACCAATCGATCTATCCTGACAATCCATCTATTCATTCATTCATTCATCCATCGAATCATCCATCCATATACCAGTTCTATCTATATCTATCTATCTATCTATCTATCTATCTATCTATCTGTCTATCTGTCTATCTGTGTGTGTGTGTGTGTGTGTGTGTGTGTGTGTGTGTGTGTGTGTGTGTGTGTGGGTGTGTGTTTGTAGCCATCCATCAATTACAAAAGTTCTGGTACTGGAGACTCCTTCCACAAATACGCCATAATCATTTCCTTACAGAAAGACACGCTGAGATGAACAGCGCCACTCTATCCAGTAATAATCTCATTAGAAATGTGGAATTCCCCAAGTGAGTGGTTGCCATGGAAACGTTCCATTATTGGCAGGAGAATTGTGGTATCAGCTGTGCAGTGAAAGGCAGATTAAGGAGGGAATTGCAGTGTAGAATGTAGACGTGCTGTGTTCAGTAGCACTGAGATGATCAGGGTTCCACTCCACTGTACTCGGACCAAAGTGCTGAGTCGCTTCTTACCACTCCGCCGTGAAACGCGTGTGATGACGGAGCGGCGAGGGTTTCACGGGCATGATGACGTACACACACACACACACACACACAAACACACACACACACACACACGACCTTATCTCTAAAACTGCTGAGCAAACCGAGAAAGCGATAGAGAGATAAACAGAAATAGAAAGAACAAAGTAAAGCAGCCAAGATGAAAGAGAGAACATAAAAAAACATTATAGAGAAAGAAAAAGAGAGACGGAGAAAGAGAGATAGATGTGGAGAAAAACTTGTGAATTGAATTCAGCAGGAAGTCTGACCCTGTGAAACACACAGACACACACACACAAACATACAGTTACTATTTTTTTTATGTATACTTGTGAAGATGAAAACCTACACCCAACTGTGTCCTGTACACCTCCACCTCCAACCATCCATGACCTGTACACACAGCTCCACCCAACTGTGTCCTGTACACCAAACCTCCAACCATCAGTGACCTGTACACACACCTCCACCCAACTGTGCCTTGTAAACCCCACCTTCACCAACTGTGTCCAGTAAACCACACCTCCACCCAGATCAGACCTGTCCACCCTACCTCCACCCACCTGTGTCCTGTACACCAAATCTCCACCCATCAGTGACCTGTAAACCCCACCTCCACCCAACTGTGTCCTGTACACCAAACCTCCACCCATCAGTGACCTGTACACACAGCTCCACAGATATTACCTGTACACCCCACCTCCGTCCAACTGTGTCCTGTAAACCACACCTCCACCCAGATATGACCTCTACATGCAATCTCCACACAGATATGACCTGTACACCCCACCTCCGTCAACTGTGTCCTGTACACCAAACCTCCACCCATCCATGACCTGTACACGACACCTCCACCCACATATGACCTGTACACCCCACCTCCGTCCAACTGTGTCCTGTACACCCCACCTCCGTCCATCCATGACCTGTACACCACACCTCCACCAAGATATGACCTGTACACCCCACCTCTACTCAGCTGTGTCCTACACACCCCACCTCCACCCATCTGTGTCCTGTAAACCACACCTCCACCCAGATATGACCTGTACATGCAATCTCCACACAGATGCAACCTGTACACCTCACATCCACTCAACTATGCCCTGCCCACCTCCACCCGGTTTTCGGCCTAAAATTGCGCGTTGAGGAACACCGTTGGACACCTAGCAATTGAGTCAAACTGTCAAAAGACACGTGACCTCGACCAAAATATTACCGCAAACACAGGGACTAGTCCATTTCTCAAGTTGCAGCTGTGTGTCATGGAAAACTCTTTCAAACACACACACACAAAAAAATGAGAACAAGCCGAAATGTCCAGCCTCAACAAGTCATTTATCACTCCAGGTTTCATTACTGAGGTTTGCCTTAAACCCTGACTCAAACTCTTCCTTAAGGTTATCGCAGGCAATACATTCTTCTGCCCACAGACTTCAGTCATTTAACAACGAGGGCGAGGTTAAAAATGGGACTGGCGTTTTTTTTTTCCCGTCTGTGTGAGAAATGGGATGGTTGTGGTCAGTTCCCAGTCCCGGGAAAAAGAAACATGACTTGGAGAAGTGATACGGATGTTACTTAGGACGCAGGGTAACAATGCATCGAGACTGACTCGCCAGAAATCCAGGCAGAGGATACAGACGGCGATGTTCCGGGATTATGGTGATGCTCCAGCAGGGGTGGGCAAGGAATACAAATGATGTTCTTGAGTAAAAATAGAGAGATACACTCTGTAAAATATTACACCAGTAAACGTGCTCCCGTTAAACTTTCACTGGAGTAAAAGTATTTAAAACGTATAATAATGTTCCTATTGTCATTTTTGGCACACGTTTCTTGCTTAATCTACTCAGTTAATGTGAAAAAAGTCGAATCTTACTGTCAACAAAGCTAATAATATAATAACAGAACAGTATTAATAAGTCAAACAGTAACTGAGATCTGTTAAATTCACTCAAAAAAAAGGTGTTGTGGCACGAATCAGGAGTTTCTACTGGGGCTGAAAGGATTCCTTGAATACACAAAAATGCACTGAGGAAAATTACTTCCATTTAATTACACAAGAAGCACTGCGTTTCCCCACGGACCATAATTACTGCCGCACCATCAGTTCACACTAAAACATAAAGAAAACACTGCACAGTGCTGTTTTTAAAGTAATATGAAAATGGTGTGTTTTATACACAGCGGGTTCAAAAAGTCCCTCCGCAGTGATACAGCTGGAAGTGAAGAACGTTTTTAATGCCGACTATGAATACAGGGATGGGTTTGTGGAATATTTCGAGCCGGAGACAAGAATACCACATCGAGGAATACCACTCTGCGAGATTTAATAAATACATGATACATGTGAGAAAAAGGACTGAGTGAAAATAATAATGCAGTAAACGAAAATCTTTCCCATAAACGACGCTACGTGACTCCACTGCGGAGGGACCTTCTGACCTGTATTTGCATTTTGAATTAATATGTTAATGAAATACACTAAATGGGTTTGCCAGATATTCGTGTTTGCAATTTCAGCAACACAACTTTTCATTTGCTTGTTTATTTTCAGAGTGCTGTCTTATTTTCTCCCTCGCTCTCTTTTATTTCATATTGTGCTTTAATAAAGTACTTCTTACACAATTGTTCAATTAAATGATGGAATAATCTAGATTACTAAAATAAGGGATAGCAGCAGTAATAACTTCTTCCATCACTGATGAGTAAATACCAAAAAACAGCAATCAAATCAGAGTGTGCGCTCTTCCCTGATTGGTGGATTGCTGCGTGACTGACCAGTTAAGGTCTTTTGTGAATGCAATGCGCTTCCATAAAACCTAAACGTATCACCAGTTTATACGGAAAGCAACCGGAAGAGAATTCTTAAAGGAGCCACGTCCCATATTTTACAATTAAAACAACCAATAAACAAAGTAACATTGAAATGAGCAATACATAATATTAAAATAATCATTTCCAGAGTAAAATAAATGTAAAACTAGACATGGGACATTTCCTGAAGAAAATGTGAGCGATGCTTGCCGATGCAAATTGCAGCTCCGGGCACGACCCGCTTACAGCCTGGTCCATTTAATATTTAGCGTTGACTTCGAAATAGCTAGCTCGTTCGGAGAGTGTTTACACAACAAAAACTCCCGCTTTGGGCGTTTTTCGGGAGGGGGCGGGACCAGTGGCGCACGTGACATCATCAAATTATCCAGCGTCCGACTCCTGTCGATGTGCAGAGCGTTTAAATTTGTCACATGACCCTGTGTCCGAGTTTCGCCATTTCGCAGATTTTTCACGTTTACCCTACTATATATATTTGTTAGATACATATTATATACAATATATACATATTATTTAGTCATAAGATGACATACATGAGGGGCACGGTGGCGTAGTGGTTAGCACGCTCGCCTCACACCGCCAGGATCCGGGTTCGATTCCCGGCTCGGTCATGTGTGTGTGGAGTTTGTGCATGTTCTCCCCGTGCCTCAGGGGGTTTTTCTCCGGGTTCTCCGGTTTCCCCCCGGTCCAAAAAACATGCATGATAGGTTGATTGGCACCTTGGAAAATTGTCCCTAGTGTATGAATGTGTGTGTGTGTGTGATGGGTTGGCATTCCATCCAGGGTGTATTCTGCCTTAATGCCCATAGACACCTGAGATAGGCACAGGCTCCCCGTGACCCGATGGAAGATCGGATAAAGCGGTAGAAGATGAATGAATGAATGAATGAATGAATGAATGACATACATGCAAAGTAATACAGATTTTTAAAAAAAAACATATTTTTCAACTTTGGTTTTACCGTTAGTATCATTTTGTATGTACGATTTTTAATATTATATTGTGTACAGGATTTAAGAAATGATGTTATGTTATGTGATGTTATATTAACCGTGACGTTAATGGAGGAATGCATGGTGCATGTAGGGGGCGTGGCCTCAGCAGCCCTGCAGTAAGAGTGCTGTGTGCATGTATTTATTCTCAGTTTATTCCCATTAATACCCATGCAAAGTTTCCGGTCTGGAAATGTGTCATAAGTTTGTCCCAGACCAAATAAAAAAGTCCCAGACCAAAAAAAAAAAAACAGCAGACAATGATGACTTTGACTTGAACTTTCTCTTGGATTCACCTCCACATGATTGGCTGAAATTTTTTCACTTTTATCCAAAGTGACGTCCGGTCGATCCTTGGCCATCGGCATCGACGGAATTTAAACTTGAAACCTCCTGACAATCAGGTGAACACTTTGCACAGTTGCCCCACTTGGAAGCCCTTGAGTAATGAGCGTTGAATTATTTAGAGCGGAGCTCGGATGGGGAGCCGGAGGGGCGGCGAAGAGAAGTCCGTAGCAGTTCATTAATAATACAGAAACGCATTTCGTGGATCACGACTCCTCCTTGTAGTGTAAGATGTGGCGTTTGTATGCAAGCACAGGCATGTAACCTCTGAAGTAAACCAAGGAGTAGGGTGAAAGAACATCACAGATCACAGTCTGGGGGGGTGAAACCTGACTTCTACTACCTGAAGTGTCTTTCGCTAATGGCAGATGGGTCACTTGTGGGGGGGGGTTTGGTAATTGTAAACCTTCAATGGTGGAAAGGCTGGTCATGCAAAGTTTATGATGACACTCTGGTGTGTGTACTTTTCTGTAAGTAGTGGGATTTATATCCAAAGTGAAAGCACTGAAGGAGAGTAAATGCACTGTTCAGAAACCCATTCACAGTTTATTTTAATGGCAGGACCAAAGTGGATATGATGGGACGGTATGTTAAGAAGATTAAGTTAGGAAATTGATCGCAAACATAAAAAAAAACTACTCAATCATGAAAATGTGCTAAGTGAAATAAATTTGAATATATTAATTAATAGGGAAGGGGGAGGGGGAAAAAAAGGGGGTGTTTTGGGGTTTGTTCCGTCCCGCTCCCGGAAGGTTTTATCCCACTCCCGCCAACTCCTGCCAAAAAAAATACGTCCCCGGGTTATACATAAATATATCTTTTTCTTCGGCAGGCAATATTTAAGTCGCTCCCGACCTCGTATCTGTATATCGTTTCATTCCATTTTAGTGTTGCTTTTTGCAGTAGATTCAAAACAGTTTATTTGTTTTTATTTCTTTTTTTCTATATACATTTATATCATTTTTAAGACCATTCTATGGGAGTCCCGCAAATAATTGTATGAACCCGCACACACATGAATATATTCCCACCCGCACCATCAAATCTCGTCCCGCGCCGCCCTTATATTACCACTAATATTAAACTATAGTTTTATACTTGTCACTTATTACACAACCCGGCCAAAACGCAAGCTCCCGTGATAAAATATCGACTATAAATCACCTACATTAACAAGAAAAGGAAAACGAACGATAATAAAGCCAGAACAAACAAAATGACTATATTTTCCATTTTCTATAAAATATTCTGCTTTAATGATCAGAAATGTTATTTTACATGGAATCAATGCAAGGAGAATTTCCGAAACAAGGGGCTGCGTAAGTGGTTAAAAACGGACATTCATAATAAACAGGCAGTTTCCAAGCTGATGTGTGTGTGTGTGTGTGTGTGTGTGTGTGTGTTTCAGAAAAAGACCAGCAGCTGGCCTAAGCGCCCACACTCCTTTGTTCGCGATATGTAATGAGAGTCCGTCTCCACTCGCTTTTGTCCCTACTGCAACATTTTCCCTCTCTTTCCTCTCACACTTTCCTCTCTCTCTCTCTATCTCTCTCACACACACACACACATTCGTGTCAAAAAGACAGGTAGCAAAACTGACAGATTATTAAAAACACACACACACACACACACACACACACACACACAAGCATTATATCATAAAAACAAACACTGCAGCTGCTTTCACACACTGCTGGAGGAATCTTTTCCAAAGGCTTGATTCACACAAACAGACTAAATTATGTTGAAGAATCCACTTAGATGTTTATTTATACAGCTATTCTGAGATGACATCAATGCACATAGAGCAACATTTTTACATTTAGCTTACTTTGAGTGCCAGGGTCAAGAAGGGAATATCTAGAATTAGTGGCATTTGTTTTTAATTCAGTCATTATAGAAATATATAGTCAGGTATATATAGTCATGGAGATGTATTAGATTATAGAGGTACTGAGTGTTTAGTGAGGATATAGAGGTGTATAGTGAGATTACACAGGAGGATAGTGAGGTTATAGAGATGCATAGTGAGATCATAGAGGTACTGAGTGTTTTTTTGTGAGGATGTAGAGGTGTACAGTGAGATTACAAAAGGTGGATAGTGAGGTTATAGAGATGCATATTGAGATTATAGAGGCGGAGAGTGAGATTATGAAGGTATATATTAAGATTATAAAGGTATACAGTCAGATTATGAATGTATACATTACTATTATAAAAGTGTATAGTGAGATTATGACGGTATATATTAAGATTATAAAGGTGTTTAGTGAGGATATATAGGTCTATAGTGATATTACAGAGGTGTGTACTAACATTATATAGGTGGATAGTGAGATTATTGAGGTGGATAGTGAGGCTATAGAGATGTACAGTGAGATTATGAAGGTATATATTAAAATTATAAAGTTATATAGTGAGATTATGAAGATGCATAGTGAGATTATAGAGATGTTTAGTGTTTAGTGAAGATATAGATGTCTATAGTGGGAGGTGTTGGCTTAGTGGTTAAGGTGTTGGACTCTGGACCAGAAGATCGCAGGTTCAAACCCCACCACCACCAAGCTGCCACTAGTGGGCCCTTGAGCAAGGCCCTTAACCCTCAATTGCTCAGTTGTAAGTCGCTCTGGATAAGGGTGTCTGCCAAATGCCACAAATGTAAATGTAAATGTGTAGTGAGATTATAGAGCTGTATAGTGAGGTTATAGAGATGAATATGGAGGATATAGAGATGTATAGTGAGATTATGAAGGTATATATAAGATTATAAAGTTATATAGTGAGATTATAGAGGTGGATAGTGAGATTATAACGGTGTATAATGAGGTTATAGAGATGCATAGTGAGATTATGAATGCATATATTAAGATTATAAAGGTGTACATTGAGGTTATAGAGGTGTCTAGTGAGATTATAGAGGTGGATAGTGAGATTAGAACGGTATACAATGAGGTTATAGAGATGCATTGTGAGGATATACAGATATATAGGGAGATTATGAAGGTATATATTAAGATTTATTAAGATATATAGGTGTATAGTGAGATTATAGAGGTGGATATTGAGGATATATAGAGATGTATAGTGAGATTTTGACGGTGTATATTAAGATTATAAAGGTGTTTAGTGAGAATATAAATGTGTACAGTGAGGTGAATAGAGAGGCCGGGGAGTGAAATCAGGGAATCGTGAAATCGGAATATCAGAAACAATGAATAAGGACGCAGCTTGGCTTTTTGTCATTTAGAGAAATAAAGCCTGGAATCGGAGTGTGATCAAAAACACGACGCCACACATTACCAATAAACGAGTACAACGAGAAGGGAGTGAGAGCTGATTTGTGTTTTACAAGCCGCATATGCATCCCTAGAACAAACAGACATGCACGAGTGCATTAAACACATACACAAACACAGCACATACACAATTAGGGGAAAAAAAAATGCACCCACAGAAATGAAAACAGTGTTTCGCAAAACCTTTCACAACTACACTGTATCTGGGAAAGGCTTCGTCAAAACGAACACATCGTTATTTATATAAGAGACATACAGAGGGAATGTCTGGAGTGTTTAAAGGTGTTAAGCAGAGAATCATGTGTGTGTGTGTGTGTGTGTGTGTGTGTGTGTGTGTGTGTGTGTGTGTGTATTTGAAGCACTGGATCCATTCATCAATGTGCCAGTGTGTGGCTATCTTTACAGCGGGCCAAACGGCTACACCATCACACCACGTTCCTGCTTCTTATCTTTGCCTGGTAATGTGATGGGGCTCGGCGCTTTGGAAACAACACACATATCTGAGACAGGACGCAGGAGAGACTTTGGTATCGTCTCACACATGACCTTTATCAGTCTTTACTGCCGCTTCATAGAAAATAAATCGATGGATAAAGAAATACATTCAGTGAAGGAGGTGTGGCCTGTGTGTGTCTGCCTCAAAGGAGTGTGGCCTGTTTTTCTCAGTCAGAGAGGTGTGACCTTTGTGTGTCTCAATACGAGAAGTGTGTATCTCAGTAAGAGGTGTGTCCTGTGTGTGCGTGTCTCAGTAACAGAAGTGTGTCCTGTGTGTGTGTCTCAGTAAGAGAGGTGTGTCCCAAGTGTGTATATCTTGCTGTCCTGGTGAAGGAGGTGTGGCCTGTGTGTACATGTCCTGGTGAAGGAGGTGTGGCCTGTGTGTGTCTATCTCTGTAAAGGGGGTGTGGCCTGTGTGTGTGTGTGTGTATGTCCTGGTGAAGGAGGTGTGGCCTGTGTGTGTATATGTACTGGTGAAGGAGGTGTGGCCTGTGTGTGTGTATGTCCTGGTGAAGGAGGTGTGGCCTGTGTGTGTCTACCTCTGTAAAGAGGGTGTGGCCTGTGTGTGTATGTCCTGGTGAAGTAGGTGTGGCCTGTGTGTGTATGTCCTGGTGAAGTAGGTGTGGCCTGTGTGTGTCTATCTCTGCAAAGGGGTGTGGCCTGTGTGTGTATGTCCTGGTGAAGGAGGTATGGCCTGTGGGTCTTTCATTTTGGGTGAAGGAGGGATATACAGATGAGTATAATACTATTCTATATCTTTCAATGAATGAATCCACAGACACACACACACACACACACACACAAATACACACATCAAACACCGCTGTTTCTGCACTAATCAGCTGACTGAACATCACCGGTTTCACAATATAATGCAGTTATTGAGCAGAAACATAATCAAATTTTCATCTGTTGTTGTTTTTTTGTATTATTTGAAGGCGGCAGAACAGGATCAATAACGCACTCCTCTCGCTCTCTTTCTTTCTCACACTCTCTCGATTTTGTTCTCTATTTTTCTCCCCATCCATCTTTAATCACAATCGGGGTTTCCCTATCTCTCTCCCTTTCCGCACATCCTGAAACACAATCAATCGCTCCGAACTTGGGGCGAGGGGGGAATACATCTCGGGAGGAAAAAGGAGGGGAAAAAAAACCTGCGGGTTTGCGTTGGGTTTATTTGGCTCCTTCGCAGCATTTCTACACAAATCATATCCAAGACGCTGGGTATGTGATATACGGTTACAGTGACAACCCTCAGATGTTCATATCTCTGATAGCATTCTTCTATGATTGCTGTATCCACACACACACACACACACACACACACACCTCTCGTGTGCACAGCAAAAAGTGCCAAAACAGCAAAATCCCTACATGTGGCAATTGTTGTGTGGATTTTTCCAGCCGATTATGAGCAGCTGCCCTCAGCTCATGCTGCTCGTTCTCTCGGCGCTGCAGCAGTGAACTGACTGAAACGTGTGTGCACGGGTGCAGTTCTCTGGTTTGTGTGATCCGTATTAGTGAGGTACGACCCTTGCTAAAATGTGAATCAGGTTTTTTTTTTCTCCTTTGGAATTGAGATCACGATTCTCTCACAATATCGGTTAAAGTGCTGAAATAACAATAATAGCTTATCAATAACTAAAAAACAGCAATAGCGCGTGAACGTAGCATGATGTGAACACAGGGGTTTTTACTTCTGCGTGGAGTGAACGCTGTAGCCTAGGCACGTAGCCGACGCGTCGTGAGCGTTTATGCTTCTGCGTCGCTCTGCAGTGACTATTCTCAAACACTAGTTGGCGCTGGTGCGCTGTTTGAGTTTTGGTGTTTTGGGTTTCTGCTGCAGCAACAATGGTGAGGAATGATCTGCTTGTTCCACGTCCATGCTTTGTTTCTTCTCTACGGACTTAAAAATACTATTCTAAAAATACAATCTTTTTTTATTTAATAGATTTTATTTAATAGATTTTTAAAATACAATATAGGGAGGGGATATCCCAGCTACCAACATCAAGCTGGGATATGCGAAGAAAAGAATTTCACTGTTCTGTAATGTATATCTGATAAATAAAGGATTATTATTATTATATTATTATAAATAGCGGTACGGAGGAATACACTGGAATACGTACAACGCTACACCGGAAAATACGCTGCCGAGCCGACCAATCACAGACCTCATGAGCTGCGTCAGGTTACGGTGTAGGTTACAGTGTAGGGTAGGCATCATAAAAACCAGACTATACTGGGAAGTGAATCACCATCATTAGACATGTGGGACTGGAAGGATCCTGAAAGCCCCGCCCCCTACCTCAATCTTACCCACGAGGAAATCAAGGGGAAGGAGATGTGTGGCTGCTAGCCTTAATGAAGGGGCGTGTCTGTGCACACTTTATATCCGATCTCAGTCAAGGACAAAACACAACACATTAGAAAGCACACGGACCTTGATATCTGATCCCACACAATACGACACTTTATAATCGCACTGCGCTCTCACACACTGTAGAATTTACATCCGATCCCACATAATATTACTAACACTATACACTTTAAATCCAATCTCACGCATGGCACACACTGTACACTTAATATCCGATCTCACACCATTCTAACCGCACTGTGCACTTTATATACAATCTCACACCACTCTAACCACACTGTACACATTATATCCAATCTCACACCATTCTAACCACACTGTACACGTTATATCTAATCTCACACCATTCTAACCACACTGTACACTTTATATCCGATCTCACACCATTCTAACCACACTGTACACTTTATATCCAATCTCACACCATTCTAACCACACTGTACACTTTATATCCAATCTCACACCATTCTAACCATACTGTACACTTTATATCCAATCTCACACCACTCTAACCACACTGTACACTTTATAGCCGATCTCACACCACTCTAACCACACTGTACACTTTATGTCCGATCTCACACCATTCTAACCACACTGTACACTTTATATCCGATCTTACACCACTCTAACCACACTGTACACTTTATATCCGATCTCACACCATTCTAACCACACTGTACACTTTATATCCGATCTCACACCACTCTAACCACACTGTACACTTTATATCCGATCTCACACCATTCTAACCACACTGTACACCTTATATCCAATCTCACACCATTCTAACCACACTGTACACTTTATATCCGATCTCACACCACTCTATCCACACTGTACACTTTATATCCAATCTCACACCATTCTAACCACACTGTACACTTTGTATCTAATCTCACACCATTCTAACCACACTGTACACTTTATATCCGATCTGACACCAGTCTAACCACACTGTGCACTTTATATCCAATCTCACACCACTCTAACCACACTGTACACTTTATATCCAATCTCACACCATTCTAACCACACTGCACACTTTATATCCAATCTCACACCATTCTAACCACACTGTACACTTTATATCCGATCTCACACCATTCTAACCACACTGTACACTTTATATCCGATCTCACACCATTCTAACCACACTGTACACTTTATATACAATCTCACGCCACTCTAACCACACTGTGCACTTTATATACAATCTCACACCACTCTAACCACACTGTACACTTTATATCCAATCTCACACCATTCTAACCACACTGTACACGTTATATCTAATCTCACACCATTCTAACCACACTGTACACTTTATATCCGATCTCACACCATTCTAACCACACTGTACACTTTATATCCAATCTCACACCATTCTAACCACACTGTACACTTTATATCCAATCTCACACCACTCTAACCACACTGTACACTTTATATACAATCTCACACCACTCTAACCACACTGTACACTGTGCAAAAAATAAAAATAACTGAACAGCTCAGAATTAATTATCCTCCTCAATGCTGGCAATGTCAGTCGTAATAAATTAATAAGAAGCATGAACAAAGGCGTTTTTTTCCAGACTCAAACAGACTCTCTTCTGTTCAATACAAAAAAAACATGACTTATTTGTGGATCTTCTAATCCCAGTCGTTCTGTTTTTCCTGGCTACAGTAGCAGTTTCCCATGATGTCCACATCTGTCTGCTCTCACCCGACTCAACCTGCATCCACGCTTACGACTAAACAACAGAGAGAAAAAGGACAGACAGACAGAAATATAGACAGAAAGAAAGACAAACAAAAAAAAAGACTGATAGAGAGAAAAGAAAAGTCAAAATTGCAGAATGAAAGAAAGGGGTCATGTAGATGAAAGAGAGAAATAAAATAATAAAGAGCTAGCGAGACAAACAGAAAGGGAGAGAGAGAGAAAGAGAAGAGGACTGAAAATAGACATAAATAGAAGACAAAGAAAATTGCAAAGTGCAGAGAAAATAATAAAAGACAATAAGAGAATGAGAGCGAAAAAAGAAAGGCAGATGACAAGAAGAGGCAGAGGAAAGAGAGAAAGAGTGACAGAGAAGAAATAGAGAAACAAAAGAACAGATATAGACACAAAGACAGAGGGTGAAATGGAGAGAGAAATGGGCCAAAGCAGAAAAAGAAATGGAAAAGTAGAGAGAAAACCAGAGCGAGAGAGAGAGAGACAGACAGACAGACAGACAGAGAGTGTCATGTTTGAATGACAGTTTGTGAGAGATTTGCTTTACGCTTGTCACCCTCGGCTTCGTTCTTCACTAAATTTATGAGTGTGTGAGGAATGACAGGTCACAGTGTATTATACTCGAACAACACGATGGATCGCTTCCGCCGCTTTTATTTCCATTTCTAAATAACACCATGCATTACACAGACACATCTGCACATCATTAGTGCGTCGCCATATAGACTATACTGTCAAAAGTATTAGGACGCCCTTTAAGGCTCAAACCTGTTCAACACAGGTGACAAATGAATATACTTTAAATGAGATGGAGAGCTTCAGAGCTTTGACCCTCAACCCTACTGAACAGTTTATATACATATACATATGTACTTGTATACATACTTCATCCACTCACGCTTCCTAAATTTCCCCGAATTACGTCTACTAACAGGTATGATCTCACTATATTAGCGTATATTAGCGTATGGAACCTTACGCAAGCGGATCGCATTCCCAAATCCGTATTATGCAATAAAGCGCATTTTATCTTTTGTGAATGCAATGCGCTTCCGTATAACCTAAACACCGTATCACCAGTTTATATGGAAAAGCAAGCGGAACACAATTCTTAAAGGAGCCACGTCCCATATTTTACACTTCAAACCAACACTAAACAAATAACATTGTAATTAACAAGAAATTAATATTATAATAATCATTTCCAGAGTAAAATAAATAGAAATAATCAATAATATGATTAAAAGGGAGAAATGTTGAGAGAGAGGTACATAATTATAACATCTGTTCAAGTTAGTGGGTAATGTGCAAGTTAACTCATGGCAATCGTAAAATTGCATATTTTAATCAACTGTATGTATATATATATATATACATATATATATTAGGGTTATTGATAAAACTGATAATAATCAATAATGAAATTTGTCAATAACGAATACTGCAATGGATTACATGATTAGTGTAACTTGGAAGAACCACAGAGCTGCATGAGCACATGAAAAGAAACACACTGGCATCCTGGATGAAAATCAAACATCAGCGCGGTAAGCAAACACTGTAAATCTTAATCATGTGAAAATGGTATAGTTTAATGAGGTGTTTAATATGGTAACTGTTTGTTAACTTTGGGACAGACGCACGAGGTCTGTTCTGGTGTCCCTCACGGACATCAGGTTGTACATCGGTCATAAACTAAATCTAAAAGCAGAAAATAACAACAGCAGTAAACGATTAAATTTTTTAGTCATTGTTGTGGTTTTCAGCCAATGTTTATACATTTCTACACCAATGCACACATTTTCCTTTTTTACAATGAAACCTGTTCGCTGCGTTTCTCTGTCCCGTCAATCTTTATAGCATTTTTAGGATTATATCATTAGAATTATAGCCTTAGGGCAATTATCATTAAAAACAATACAAATGTTGATTTACACAAATTGCATCACCTTGTATACTATAATGCTGTTTTGCTTTTTTTTACAGAAAGGAAAAACTCAGCAGGAGTGAATTTGTTCTTTAAAAAAAAGCTTTAAAATGTTAAAATTGAAGACAGTTAAACTCAATATGTGGCATTTTGTGAAGTACACTTTTATATAGAAATATCGTGAATGGGTGTTTTATATAGTAACAATAAGCAAAACATCTCATTATAAATGTTGTTGTTTTTTTTTTAAATCAGATTAATAAATTATTCCAAAAATACTCATTAGTTATAGCCCTAATCTATTATTAATTTTATTATTATCTAATATTATATTATTATTATATTAGAGGGGCACGGTGGCTTAGTGGTTAGCACGTTCGCCTCACACCGCCAGGGTCCGGGTTCGATTCCCTTCTCGGCCATGTGTGTGTGGAGTTTGCATGTTCTCCCCGTGCCTCAGGGGGTTTTTCTCCGGGTTCTCCGGTTTCCACCCCAAGTCCAAAAACATGCACGGTAAGTTGATTGGCACCTTGGAAAATTGTCCCTAGTGTATGAATGTGTGTGTGAATGTGTGTGAGTGTGTGTGTGTGCCCTGCGATGGGTTGGCATTCCATCCAGGGTGTATCCTGCCTTAATGCCCATAGACGCCTGAGATAGGCACAGACTCCCCGTGACCCGAGGGAAGATCGGATAAAGCGATAGAAAATGAATGAATTATTATATTATGTTATATAATTTCTTTTTTAGAAATCAAATAATTACGTAGACAGACAGACAGACATACAGTCAGACAGCCAAAATAATGTAAATAACATGACGTCTGCCCTGGAGTCATTAATATGAAGCAGGTTATTTGTTTCAGTATCAGCATTGAGTCTCAGCATTGACGAGCGCCCTAATGAGGAGTGTTGTATCAATTGTTTGTGAGCATGTGTATGTGTGTGTGTGTGTGTGTGTGTGTGTGTGTGTGTGTGTGTGTGTGCGCTGACAGCCGTGCAGGATTTGTCAGCCATGCTGCCAGTGTTTCTGATAAGCGCATGTAGAAGGATCGGGATGAAGTGTGATATCACCCAGCTCATGTTTCCAGACAATGTGGAAAGACTGTGAATAGGATGTTTCCTATAGCTGCCTGGAGACAGGAAACAGTAACCACGGGGTTACGCGACGACAGACACACGGATGGACTGATTAATACGGATAAATACAATATCCTGGAAAGGCGGAGAGCTTTCCCCCCCCCCATTCAGGTATATATATATATATATATATATAGATATATATATATATATATATATATATATATATATATATATATATATATATATATATATATATATAATTCATTCATCCATTCTATCTATCTTCTACCGCTTTATCCGATCTTCCCTCGGGTCACGGGGAGTCTGTGCCTATCTCAGACATCTATGGGCATTAAGGCAGGATACACCCTGGATGGAATGCCAACCCATCACAGGGCACACACACACACACACACACACACACACACACACACACATTCATACACTAACACTAGGGACAATTTTTCCAAGGTGCCAATCGAACCTACCGTGCATGTTTTTTTGGACCGGGAGGAAACCGGAGAATCCGGAGAAAAAACCCCCTGGGGCACGGGGAGAACATGCACAAACTCCACACACACATGGCCGAGACGGGAATCGAACCCGGACCCTGGCGGTGTGAGGCGAACGTGCTAACCACTAAGCCACCGTGCCCCCATATATATATATATATATATATATATATATATATATATATATATATATATATATATATTATATATATATATATATATATATATATATATATATATATATATAGATATATATATTATATATATATGTGTGTGGTTTTGATGTTTAATTCAGCATAAAGTAATCCAGGGTTACATTAGATTAGCCACGCCCACTTCACATCTGTAATGTTATTAAAGAGCATTCTTGGTTTTGGTCATATGCAGGACCATTTCAGCCTCCCTGTAATAAAAGCATCCCCCTGCTCCACTGCGTCACACGAGGTTCCAAATGCGGCAATTATGGCAATGTAATATCGATATTGTTATATATGATGTCACAACACTCTTTTTCTGAGATTTGTACAGATTGTGACACATCTGCAAAAAAACATCTGCTCTAGTGTGAATGTTACACTTGACACTAAAAGTGGGCTTTCTTTCACTTTTCAGGATTAAAGTTTGTTTTTTTTTAAATACATACAAGGAAATTTTCCGCAAATGTAAGATCCCAAGTCTGCCAAACCCATCTCATTTAGAACGGACTATAAAGATCCTCACCAAAATATCAGACATGAAATGATAAATAATAATAATATTAATAATAATAATAATAATAATAATAATAAGCCTAATATGCCTCTAAAATCTAACAGGACATGACAATAGAGTGAGAAATGGAAGTTTCACCTGCCTCTAACCCAGTGGTTCTCAAATAGTGGGACGATGCCGGGGGGGGGGGGGGGGGGTGGGGGTGGGGGGGGGGGGGGGGGCTGTAATATGCTAAAACTGTGCAATATGCTTTTTCTGCAATCTACAAAAAATAATCACTACAGTAGGTGGCAGTGACAATCTCATTGTCGGAGTATACGCAGAGAGAATTATGACAAAAAAATATGAGGCGCTTGGATTCACTGTGACTATGGTGGGAGACTCTTAAAGACTGGTGGTCTTAAAATATTGGCAGGGGAATGCATGAAGCCAAATAAATTAAGGGGTCACTTATAGACATTACACCCCAATCAAGCTGATAAACCTACTACTTTTACTGCAGTACACATGGGGGGGTAGCAGGCTCAACTTATTCCTGGGGGAGGTAACAGAAAATAACTGCACCGCTCTGACCTCATCCCAATTCCTAACCCAGCTAATACAGCTCTCCTCCATCCAACACTGTGTCACATCAGTAAGTGGAGTGGTTCAGACACCAAATCAGACAAAACAAGGCTTCAAAGCACTGCGAAGACCATCGAAAGGATTTATTGGTCCACCCCTTGCCCTGTCTTCACGACTTTTAGACTTCCAGGGTCGAGAAACAGACAGCTGGAATAATCACAGACCTTACACACTCTAGTCAAAGACCCCGGACATCCTCACAACACACACAGGAAATGTGAACACATAAACACACCCTAACCCTATTACACTACGTCACAGGGATGTGGTGGCTCCGTGGTTAAGGCATTGGGTGCGGAACCAGAAGGTTGCAGGTTTAAATCCCAGCACCAGCAAGCTGCCACTAGTGGGCCCTTGAGCAAGGCCCTTAGCCCTTGTACGCTGCTCTAGTGGATAAGGGTGACTGCTAAATGTCATAAATGAAAATGTAATCGTATCCCATATGGATTTGTGAACGAGGGCATGGTCATGCAGGTTCGAGTTTCCTAGTTCAAGTGAAAGGACAATTACATGCTCTTACACAGACAGACAGAGGGAAATGTGACAGACAGACAGACAGAGGGAAATGTGACAGCCAGACAGACAGACACAGACAGACAGACAGAGGGAAATGTGACAGATAGACAGGTAAACAAACAACAATACTGACAGACATACAGATAGACAGAAACAGACAGACAGACAGATAGACCCACAGAGAGACAGACAGAGACAGAGACAGCCAGACAAACAGAAGGAAATGTGACAGACAGACAGGTAAACAAACAAAAAGACTGACAGACATACAGATAGACAGATAGACAGAAACAGACAGACATAGATAGATAGATAGATAGATAGATAGATAGATAGATAGATAGATAGATAGATAGATAGATAGATAGATAGATAGATAGATAGATAGATAGATAGACACAGACAGACACACAAAGACAGACACACAGAAGGAAGTGTGACAGACAAACAGACAGAGACATAAACAGACAGACTGACTGACAGACAGATAAATAGATACAGCTGGACAGACAGACGAAAGACACACAGACAGACAGACAGGATGAGATACTTTATTGATCCCAAAGGGAGATTCCAGCTTCCAACATCATCCACAGTCAGGCAAAAGCCATATAATAAATCCAATCGGGATAACGGTGTCCTTCCGAATTCCGTCAACATAAAATGCATGGAAAAGTCAGAAAAGTATACGCCGTCTATCACAGAAACTGTATAATATTGGTTTCACCCTCCTCCCTTTCTCGAACATAGAAGACAAATGGATTCAATCAGCAGCGCTATCGTGTGAATTACCTGTCTACAGTGCAACAACACAGCAAAAAAAAAAAAAAAAAAAAAAAAAAAATTTAATATGAAAGCAGCTTGTAATTAGCTGCATACGCGGCGTTACGGCCTTGTCGGATAACTCGCGCAAAAACACGGGCCACTTGTTTGTTAAATAAAGTCGTCATTTAACATGCAAATCCAACGCAGGTAGCAGACGCTGACACAACAGCTATCGCTTTAATGAGAACCTCTGCATAATGCCAAATAAGAGTGTCGGATGGAAAAAAATAAATAAATAAACGATGGCATGCGAGATGCAAAAAACACCGCTGCGGAACGATACACCGCAAAATATATTCAAGAAAGAAGAGTACATGCTATCACCCAAAAGTAATGGGACACCTGACTTTCCCAGCGACAGTCGGTCCGTCCTTTTCACGAGACCCTCTTTTCACGAGACCCTCTTTTCACGAGAACATCTTTTGGATTAAGGCGAACTCTGACTGCACCTGAGGCCCGCTCACTCTTACCTTCATCACTGCCGGACTTTAATAACACCATTGTGACTTAATAAATCTCGCAAATTCACTTTAACGGCACTAATGTTATTAAGGCGTGATTAACGCAGTGTGCATTACTACGTGAGTGATCCGCTCCTTCACTCTGCGTTGTGTTGGCGAATGAACGAAACAAAATCCGAACAACAAAAAAAGAAGAAATAAATAAAGAAACGTTCAGTGCATCCATTCACGCTTCGTAAATTTTCCCGAATTACACCTACTAGCTGCGCATTCACAACAGGTACGATCTCCTCACTATATTAGCGTATATTACCGCATGGAACCTTACGCAAGCGCATCGCATTCCCAAATCCGTATTACTGCAATAAAGCGCATTTTTACTGAACGCAATAAAGCGCTTCCGTATAACCTAAACACCGTATCACCAGTTTATATGGAAAAGCAACCGGAACACAATTCTTAAAGGAGCCACGTCTCATATTTTACACTTCAAACCACCAATAAACAAATAACATTGTAATTAACAAGAAATTAATATTAAAAGAATCATAAATATTAAATAATCAATCATTTAATTCAAGGGAAAGATTTTTCCAGTGAAATGTATATAATTATAACACTTGTTACAGTTAGAGTATTTATTCATGGTACAGTATATAATTAAAGTATGGCACATTGAAAACGTGATTAATCACATGTTTAACTCAACTAACACATTTCGAAAGAGGAACATCATCATCATCATCACCTCATTCATCTTTATACTCACATTCCAACAATCAAACATTTGGGGGCGGGGCTTAACGCCTCAATTAACACGATCCAAGTTTTGTTCGTGGATGACACATGAAAGCAAGTCCCACCGCCCGAAGAAAAAATCAATCAATCAATAAATAAATCAACCAAATGAGCGACGTATCTCATGTATTAACAACAACACAGCACAGATCGTCCCGATTAGGACCAAACTCGTTAAATGAATCTGGAGCATCACCAAAAAGAAAACACATGCTTTTACCCGCCAGCCAAGTCGCCTAGCGCCGATCCTCATCATCATAATCATAATCATAATAACGGTGCGGGATTACAGACACACACAACCCATTCAGCAATATAAATCCCGGTCCTCTGGAGTCTCTCAGCTCTTGCGTTAAGTTTTAAAAGCCATCGCGCCGGCTGGTGTTTAACTTACAAAAAGGCTACCCGGGCGAACGACGAGCCGCAAAAGTGTTCAAAAGAGCGAAAAAGTGCCTACCTGCAGTTGGGTGGAGGATCCAGAGTGATCTCAGCCAGCTCCTTCTGGATTCTGTAAGAGAGAGAGAGGAGGGGTGGAGGGGTTTTGGGGGGGGGGTCAGGAGAAGGGGACAGAAGGAGAGACAGAGGGAGGGCATATGAGAACAGGGAGACAGAGAGAGAAAAAGAGGGAGGGAGAGAGAGGGGGGGGTATGAGTCAGCTCTATGTGTGTGTGTGTGTGTGTGTGTGTGTGTGTCACGAGAATTCGAGTGCCGGCTACCAGAGCAGAGTCGACTGCACGCCGTGCTCCAGCTAACATGGCTGCTGCCTCTTTGTTCCCGCAGGGGCCGGAGCCCAATCAGGGGGGTAAAAAAAATACGGGGGAAAAGAACTTTTGATCTGAAAGGCCACGCCCCTTTCACCCACCCCGGCCCCACCCTCTGAAGCGTCCCACTCAGACAAAAGGTTGGCTTTAAAGGCGTAAATGCAAATGAATGGTGGTGCAGGGATGAGAAGGGAAGTGGGCTGGAAGTGCAATTTCAGTATTTGACAGGAGCTCGGAGGGACAGCGTTAGCGTTAGCGACAGGGGCAGTGTTAGCGACAGGTCGAGGAGCGCAGCGAGGCCAGGATTTTAGGATGTTCGGAGTGCGAGGGAGCATGGGTTTAATTCCCTCTTTCTCCTCACACAAAGAGTGTAAGGTTATTAAAATAAAAAAAGACTTGGAGAAACATTTAGCATATTTATTAATCAGGTTAATTGAATCGAAGAACATGTGGGTTTAATTTATTATTATTATTATTATTATTATTATTATTATTATTATTATTATTATTTCAGATGTAATATCTATTAAACCGTGGCTATTCGATTGCTGGCCCACGGGCTGAACCTGGGACCCAAGGTGATTTGTTCCGGCCCTCCAAATGTCCTAATGTGACCAAGACATACATCGCTACAGTTATGAAGTGATGTGCGTCTGTTGAATACCAGCGCGAGTCACGTGACGTTAAGCGAGTGGCGCCCTCTCTGGTGAGACGCGATGACCGACAGAAAGATGATACCTTTTGTTCATTTCTTCTGTTTATTTGTTTCTTCGTATTTTCCCACAAATGGTCAAATCCAGTGTAAAAACGTTTAAAACGTAACGTATGCACTTGTTTGAATGCAGAAAACGCGTGCAACATCTACAATACATGTGTTGTTGTTTATGCAGTTTCAAATTACAACTAATCAACTTGTTTGAATGTAGAAAATCCTGCTTGAGCGATGCACTGATTTTTCACTGAAAAAAAGCGTATTGTACAATGCACTAATGCTATGCATCATCAAAATACAACATATAAACATGTTTTAATGTAGAAAAAAAAAACCTACTTGGGCGTCTTAACATGCAAAAATATATGGGTTCTTATTCTTATTTTAAAGATATGGGTTCTTATTATTGCCGTTGTGTCGTCACTCATATTGCAAGCCCGTATCTATCCGAGCCATCATATGCCATGCTTTTCCTGTACTGGTCCCCATGACAAACAATCCCTGTATTAAACCCATGACATACAGACGCCTGTAACACACATCCAGCTGCAGAGAAGCAGAACTACAAGACACGAGAACAGCTTTTCAGGTAAACACTGACCAGCAATGCTGTCCCGCTCATCTTTTACGGATCATCTATCACGGATCCCACCACTATGATGGTCATTTGGTGCATCCCTTATGAGATTTCTGAATCCGGTTCAGGTCTTTTCCTCATGCTGATGTCGCAACTGGATCACTCCTTAAACATAAACTTATTGGCACTAACATATAAACTGTATTTATATCGCCGTTCAAACCCCAGCTTTCTAACATCACTGTGAAAATGAGACGTAATAATGATTGGGATCAGCAAGAATTCTAAATAAATATATAAATAAATAAATACATGCCACAGTTACAGTCTGGGTTGGGCTTTAACGCCATGGCAGGTTCATGGTGCTAATTAATTTTTTTTGTTTGTTTAATATGAAATAAAAAAATGTATGAGATGTCTAAGGTTTATTTAAATTTGGATTGTCTGGATTAAAAGAGCGTCGAGTTTCTCAGATTTTGTGTGAGAAACAACGGTGTGTAAGCATAACGGTGTGTAAGCATAACGGTTACCGGGATTTAAAAGCTATAGGCACACCCACATTCTTATAGCGGTAAAACAATTTTTATAAAAATATAGCCAAAACAAAAAAGTCACAGGGAGGTGTGTAACCCAGTGGTTAAGGTGTTAGACTCTGGACCGGAAGATCACGGGTTCAAACCCCACCACCAAGCTACCACTAGTGGGTCCTTGAGAAAGGCCCTTAACCTTCAATTGCTCAGTTGTAAGTCGCTCTGAATAAGTGCGTCTGCCAAATTCCGTAAATGTTATGTGTAACTATAAGACAGTATATAATGTTTGATGAGCGACGTCGCCTCATAACACAAAACACACTGCACTCTAGTGGCACTTCACAGTAAACATAGTCGCATGCATTGTGGGAGATGTAGTTTTTTGTCACTGCATGCTTTAAAGCCTTGTTTTAAGACAAGCGTACACCTTTTAAGCTCTTGCGGGCCACAGAAAACGACCCTTGGGGGCCTCGAATTTAACACGTGTGCTCGAAAGGAAACTGACTATTGACGATGGAAATTCAATACACTGCAAAAATACATAATCACTTCATAAAGTATGAGAGAGGATTCTCTACAACAAGAACATGAAGATAAACCTTGCAGGTGGAAATACTGTCGGAGCTTCTACGGCAAAAAAAGAAAAAAGCTTTGAACAACAATATCGGGATGTAATATATAAGTGCTGTAATGAAATGCTTGCACGAGTCTCATTTTTCATAATAAATATATTTCCTCCCGAGATCTTCCATTTAACAAACACGGGAGCGGTTTAAAGCGGTGTTTGAAGCAGAGACAGTGTGTTCGAGTTCGAGTGTGTGTGTGTGTGTGTGTGTGTGTGAGATTTTTTTTCTCTTTCATCTCACAATGAGCTTTAGATAGAAATAATAATCTTCACTCAGCTTTTTGACTTTTTGAACCCGTCTGGTTTATAACACGCTGATAAAAAAAATCTGCCAGTGAATCGTGCGCACATACACACACACACACACACACACACACACACACACACACACACACACACACACACACACACATATTCGCTCAGATCATGATATACAAAATCTTTCAAGGGAACCCGCTCTGTAGATCCTCTATAAAACATGATCATACTATACGGACTAACGTTTTTGGACAGGATTCTCGAGTTTTCCAGACCGGGGACCGGCCGTCAACCTCGGCCATATTCTAGATCATTTCCTGTGGAGTACGTAAAAGGTATCACGTTTGTCTTAAAATAAGGCTTTCAAGTCGTGCATCAACGATAAGCAACATCTCCCGAAATGCATGCGACTCTGTTACGTGCGAAATCCCATCGCTAGATCGCAGTGTATCCCGCATCTTCGTTTACCATGGGCGAATTTATCCGACCAGCGGAATTGGGAAATGTCCAGAAAGAAAAAGACTTCAGAGAAAAATGGGAATACATGTTTGTGTATTCAAGGAGAAAAAGTGCTGTGTGTTTTGAGGCAGCGGCGCTCATCAAACACTACATACTGTCTTATAGTTACAAAAACCGTAATGCTGATGTGGCCCACGGTGAGAATGAGTTTCGCTCTCCTGGTCTAGACGATACATGTGTCAGTGGGTGGGATATAATCAGGAAAATTGGGCAAGCGTACGGCAAACTGTGCCAAACTGGTTTTACTCTAGACTGGAAGGTCGCAGGTTCAAATCCCTTGAGTAAGGCCCATTAACCCTCAGCTGATCTGGATAAGACAGACTTACCTGACCTTTAAAGGCAAGAAATAACCACGTGAGGCTGTAAAAGTCAGGTGTCCCAATACTTTTGTCGCTCTGGCGTGTTTAGAGAAATGATTATATTTGCGGATTAACGAAGCGAGTGCAGGCGACGTGCGCGTGTCAGGTGCAAGTCACTTCTACGACGTGTCTATAACGAGTTACACATTTACAAAGTGCTTCCATGCGCAAACTAACAGGAATAATAATTGCTCCAAGTGTTGCCCTGGTTAATGAATAAACCCGAGCTGCTGAAGAACCTGCATAGTATATAAGACTCCATGACGTGTGTGTGTGTGTGTGTGTGTGTGTGTGTGTGGTGTGTGTGTGTGTGTGTGTGTGAGAGAGAGTGGGGATTACCTTTTGGCGCTGGAGGACAGCTTGGCTGGGGTTTTGCTGGACTGCTTGGAAGCTTTCTTCTGCTGCTGCTGCGGAGGTGTGGGCTGTTTCCTCTCTTCCTGCTCCTCGGGCTCGGCCACCGGAGGATCTCGCTGATCGGCATCCGAGCTGCCGCTGCTGGTGCTGGGACTCTCGTCGTCCGACCTCTGCCTTTCTCCGGACATTTTCTTCCCCACCTAGGACGGAAAGCAAGGAGGTGGCTTGTGAGCGCGCCGGCGTTACGGCGCATATTCGAGGTGAGCGTCAGGAAGCGGCGAAAGTAACACGTTTATAAATTAACAGCAACAGTGTCACAGTCAGAGAGGGAAAAAAAACATGTTCAGGGTTTATATTATGTAACGAGAGAGAGAGAGAGAGAGAGAGACTTAACTTTTGAAAAAATAAAAATAGAAGCGCCATTGAAAGAAAGAAAGAAAGAAAAAGAAAGACAAAAATAGTAGGAATTTTTTATAGATTAAGAGAATGATAGACATGAGCAGATGATGAGCAGACAGAATTAAAAATACAGTGAAAAAAAGAAAGAAAGATAGAAAGAAAGAAATACTGAGAATTTCTATACAGATAGAGAAAAGGACAGAAACAAGCACATGATGAGAAGATCAAATTAAAGCAGATTAAGAGAATGCAAAATACAGAGAATAAAGCAAGAAAATAATGCCATGAAAGAAAGAAAGAAAGAAAGAAAGAAAGAAAGAAAGAAAGACAAGATTGTTTTTACAGACTCAAAGAAAAAGAAAAAGAAAGACAAATGATACAGAAAGAATAATGTTTACAGAGAAAGATAGAAATGAGCAGAAGATGAGAGGACGGGAATAAAAAAGAGAAGAAGGAAAGAACACAATATCACGAAAGAAAAAAAGAAAATAGTACTTTTACAGATTAAGAGAATGAATGATAAGAAATGATAGACCTGAAAAGAGCTATTGTATTTTAATAAAAGCCTGGTGAAGAACAGACCAAGAATACAAAAATTCAGAAAGAAAGAATGACATGAAACAGATAACCCAAGAATTTGAAGCATTCTAGAAAGAAGAAAGAAAGGAAAGAAGTTAGGATGAAAAAAGAAAATGCCGGAGAGAAGAAACAAAACCAAAGATAGAAAATATTATAAGAAAGAGTTTGAAAGGCCATGAAAAGTTGAGCTACCAATATGTTTCGAAATAAAAGCCTGCTAAATAAAAATAACACAGAAGAACGAACGCGTCAACAAACAAAAAGTCACTACATAAAGAAAAACAGATTCAAATATTAAATGAAAGAAAGAAAGAAAGAAAGTCAGTAAAGAAAGAATGACAGATAAACAGAATGACAAATATTATGAGAGAAAGAAAGAAAGAAAGGCAGGCGGTGATAACGGAGCGCACACGCTGCTGCTAATTTGTTAATAAAAGCATTCTAATTACAAAAATAACGATTACGAACGAGCCACTAACAACACATAAATACACAAAAACAGACAAATAACTGCCTGTTGCTATGGTAACTAAACTGAAATCATCATCATCATCATTACTATCATTATTAACACGACTTTAAAATGTACACAGGATTCGAGTAAACGTCGTTTGATACGTACGGACTGGGATCGGATTGTGTTTTCGTTTTCGTCTCGTGATATTCGACCTCGATGACGTCCTGGAGATCAAATATTTACCTTCGCTATAAAACTATTTAGATGAGACACAACAAATAATTAATGAATTAAAAGATTGTTTTGTTCCCAAGAAGAAAGATTAAATGCAGAAAAAGGGTTCGAAGGGTTCGAAAAGCGCGTTTGGTGGATCAGAGAGAACCGGTTTATGAAGGAACCCTCGGGGAACCTTCAGGGGGAGAAGAAGAAGAACAATTCGACATTTCATTGTGCAGCATTTGCATTCCTGAAACGTTTGTTGTGTGTGTGTGGGGGGGGGGGGGGGGGGACGGGACAGTGTTTCTAGTGTGTGTTATTTAGCTGGGACTGAGGAAACAGCGTTTGGGACCGAGGTGACCGTGACCGTTATTACAGCGAGGGGGGAAAGAATAAATATTTCTCCCAGCTTCTCATATCGAATCGGAAACAAACAAATCTACAACAGATGATTTT
The DNA here is from genome assembly GCA_030449085.1 of Kryptopterus vitreolus. Lineage (NCBI taxonomy): Eukaryota > Metazoa > Chordata > Actinopteri > Siluriformes > Siluridae > Kryptopterus > Kryptopterus vitreolus. The sequence continues at coordinate 22,236,525 of JACRUU010000011.1, forward strand.
TCCACCCATATGTGGGTCTGGACTCTTCACCTGAACTCAAGTTCCAGCAACACAGTATTCCTGTGCACAAGGCATGAAGATGTGCGTTACACCAGATATAAGGGAGCGGAAGATCCTATAAGTGTCCTATAAACTGTTTTTAGACGCGTTCTGCGGTCACGTTTACAACTTCAGATACAGCCGTCTTGTTGAACGTCCAAACCCGAAGACTGATGAAACCCCGCCCCCTCCTGGAAACGAGCTCTTCGGATTCGTCAGAGAGCACTGCCATGTTGCTGTATTTGGTATTTCGCAAGTGTAATGTAGGGAGGGAGGCGGAGAACTACGGAAGCCTGCTGTGCTGTAAAATCGATTTTTCAACATCGGAATAAACCATTCGTTCATTTTAGACCGCTTTATCCGATCTTCCCTCGGGTCACGGGGAGTCTGTGTCTATCTCAGGCGTCTATGGGCATTAAGGCAGAATACACCCTGGATGGAATGCCAACCCATCACAGGGCACACACACACACACACATTCCCACACACATTCATACACTAGGGACAATTTTCCAAGGTGCCAATCAATCTACCGTGCATGTTTTTGGACCGGGGGAGGAAACCACAGAACCCGGAGAAAAACCTGAAAACACGGGAGAACATGCACAAACTCCACACACACATGGCCGAGACGGGAATCGAACCCGGACCCTGGCGGTGTGAGGCGAACGTGCTAACCACTAAGCCACCGTGCCCCCACTGAATAAACCATAAAGTCGAATTAATCACTAATAACGATTTATCGCCCAACTCTAGATTCTATCGATATGTTCCTATACATTGAATCTACGATTTTTTTAGACAATATTCAATTTTGGATACCGAGGGGCAAATGTGTAGCTATTTATACCTGTTTGTAGTCATTTTTTGGGGCTGTCATGTTTATGCCGCAGCACCACACACACACACACACACACACACACACACCACACACCACCCACCATCCACCTTGTTCAACAACATGGTTGTGTTTGAGGTGCTGGAATAAATTAGTCGTGCTGCTTCCTTTAGATAAAAGTTACAGCGGGGGTTTGGCCCAGTGGACGTCTGAAACCGGAACCGTTTCCGTTTACGACGGATGAAACGCCGCCCCTCTTGGAAACGAGCTCTTCTGATTCGTCAACTATGGATAATCACCGTGCCAAACCGATGTCAAAGCGTAAAATCGGTTTTACATTTTTCAACATAAACCATAAACTCAAATGAAAACGATAATAACGATTAATCGCCCGGCTCTAGTGGAAGTTTCCGAACGGATAAAGATCTCAAACCCTTTGGGATGAATGCGAATCCCAAAGGCCACCTCACATCCCATCACATCACCTACAGGACTTTACTAAAACCCT
>JACRUU010000011.1:22240409-22290409 GCA_030449085.1 Kryptopterus vitreolus
TATGTGTGTGTGTGTGTGTGTGTGTGTGTGGGTTGAGTTTATATAGTGGGAGGTGCTGGCTTAGTGGTAAGGTGTTGGCTTCTGGACCAGAAGATCGCAGGTTCAAACCCCACAACCACCAAGCTCTCACTAGTGGGCCCTTGAGCAAGGCCCTTAACCCTCAATTGCTCGACTGTAAGTCGCCTTGGATAAGGGCGTCTGCCAAATGCTGTAAATGTAAATGTAAAAATATATAAGATGATCCGCCACAAAACAATAAACAATACACAGGAGTGCCAACCATGTTGTATACAACTGTGCTACATAAAAGATAAGATAAATAGTGTGTAAACATTTGATTGTTTGCAGATGTTAGCAAAACAGCAAAACCCTCGGTTCAGATTCATGAAGACACCAAGCAGTGTTGGGAAAGTTACTTTGGAAATGGGTCTATTCAAAATATCCACTAGGTGGCGCTTTAAGTTAACATTCGAAGGAAAAAGATTCAAACCCTAAAAAAACAAGTTTTCCAAATGAAACTGCAGCAGTCATTGAAAACCTTGCCGTCGTCCAAAACACTGATTATTGCATGCAATTCGTCCCCTGTTTGTAATCTTTAACATTTTCATAAGTAAATGTCATTTAATGACACATTTTTTCTTATCTCATTAACTGTAACTAATTACTGTTACATTTATTTTGTAATTAAATTATGTAACGCCTTAACTCGTTACTCTCCAACACTGCTACCGTCCAACTCCAGAACTCCAGAGCATGGATTTGGATTGTGGTGAAGTATAAACCACAAGGGTTTAGGGCTTAGGGATTTGCATGAACAGATCTATGAATCCTTCACAACTCTAATGAACGGATATTCGGATATTCCAGACGAGACTCAGTTTCTTCTTTATGCCATCTAAGGGAGTTTTACCTTGCCACAGTGTCCAAATGCACATTTATTGAGAATGTGACTCGCAAAACCGTACGACCTCAAGTCAAAGTCTTTATAAAATATGCAAAGAGCCACATCATATACATGGGTACACATGAACATCATCCCAATCATCATCAACTCTCCTTAAGAGTCAATGGGAACATGAGATATGTGTCAATGGGAATGGGATGATGTTCATGTGTACCCATGTGTATGATGTGGCTCTTTGCATCCTACTAGTTGGCCACCCCTGGTATAGACACCTCAGGAAAAACCTGTGTAAAAAGTTTAATACTAAATGTATAGATATATCATGAGAGCTACATTTGGCAAATGAAACTAGTTAAAGAGCCGCATGAGGCTCGGGAGCCACGGGTTGGCCAGGCCACGTGTATACATTTACTTGCGGCTGACTATAATTAGGGCCCAAGCACTGCAGTGCGCAGGACTCTCTTGTTTTCTCGTGGATTATTTATTTATTTTTATTCCGTGTTCGATTCCCGTCTCGGCCATGTGTGTGTGGAGTTTGTGCATGTTCTCCCCGTGCCTCAGGGGGTTTTTCTCCGGGTGCTCCGGTTTCCTTCCCCGGTCCAAAAACATGCACGGTAGGTTGATTGGCACCTTGGAAAATTTTCCCTAGTGTATGAATGTGTGTGTGAGTGATTGTGAGTGTGTGTATCCTGCCTTAATGCCCATAGACTCCTGAGATAGGCACAGACTCCCCGTGACCCGAGGGAAGATCGGATAAAGCGGTAGAAGATGAATGAATGAATGAATAACATCGTGACCGAAGCGATCGTAATGAGGTCCCAATTATCGGCGCATAGAGAAATAAAACGGCAACAGAAACAAGGCAGGAGTGGTGATTAGATTATGTATGTATTTATTTATTTATTTTTTAATAAAACATCCTGCAGACCACAAAAGTCAATAAATTTGAAATAAAATAGTTCCCCTTGGTACCAACTGCTTCAGAAAACTGATATAGTGCAAAGGTGTGTTTTCTGCCATATTCTACACAATAAAGAACCTTTTTTTTTGTTTGTTTTTTGTTGTTTTTTTGCTGAATAATTAGTTTCCGTTTTCAAGCACACTTCGCAGTGCTTCAACTTTGCACTTGCACTGAACAAAGCCAAACACTGATCATCAGTAGGATGCCCTCAGGGTACGTTATGTACTCTATGCAAGTATGTGTATGTACAAGTTTAAGCAGGTGTGTTTTCTTTTTTCCTTTCCTTATGCATGCTCTGGGATTGAAGACGACTAATACACAAGGGGGCAGCGACGTAAAGTCAGCAGCGGAACTGGTTTTAATGGTTTAATGGTTTTTCCCTGGAACAATGTGCATCATTTAAAAAAGGAAAATGTACAGATACAGGTTGAGATAATGTGACCTCTGTGACTTTCTGCGGTGTAAAAAATGTTCGTAAACGTGGTACTGTACTTAAATCATTTTTTGCCCACTTTCAAATGCAACTTTTAACACACCGACATTCATTATTGAATAGATCTACTTCTTTGCTTGGCTGCTTTTTAATTGGCAGTGACCTTTAGCAATTACATTGTGCGACTCTGTTCAAAAATGGCATCACCCGCATCTGCTGCCTTGAAGAGACTCTTTAACACCGCTGGCCTCATTTTCAGTCCAAAAAGAGCTCGGAAAAAAAAAAACACACTGCAAGCCAGCTTTTTGTTGAAGCTGAATATAACTATTGGCCTTTCCTGAGAATGAGAGGTGCATCAATTCACACATCGCTTATTTTTAATATACTGATTTATTTTATTAGTCCGTCGAATACTAATGCATTTTCTACTTCGTGACATCATTTTATTTGTTATTAGTATAGATCACTTTTTTCGGAAAGAGTTTTGTGTTTGCCCTTTGTTTCATTCTGGCATGTCGTGTTGTTTTTTAGGAAATTTAACCTCAAATATACCCCCCAAAAAAAGGCTACACTATCACTTACTTGTTTTCATTCACTCATTCATTCATTCATCTTCTACCGCTTTATCCGATCTTCCCTCGGGTCACGGGGAGTCTGTGTCTATCTCAGGCGTCTATGGGCATTAAGGCAGGATACACCCTGGATGGAATGCCAACCCATCGCAGGACACACACACACACACACACACACACACACACATTCATACACTACAGACAATTTTCCAAGGTGCCAATCAACCTACCGTGCATGTTTTTGGACCAGGGGAGGAAACCGGAGAACCCGGTGAAAAACCCCCTGAGGCACGGGGAGAACATGCAAACTCCACACACACATGGCCGAGACGGGAATCGAACCCTGACCCTGGTGGTGTGAGGAGAACGTGCTAACCACTAAGCCACCGTGCCCCTTTTACTTGTTTTATGTATATAAATATTATCCCATTCTGTTAAGCTGCTTTGTGACAATGTACAGTATATGAATAAAATGGAATTGAATTAAATACAAAAAGCACACAGAGAGTCATATTGTGTCCCTTCAGGACATTTGATTAGCCTATTTATCTTTGCAAAGTCAGTGATCATTCATAATGCAATCCATCCTGGTCACGTTTATTACGTCCTCTATAATATTTCACAGGCACCTTGTTAATCATTGCTTTAAATGATAAAGTGTTGAAATGGAGCAAATGAAGCAAACCAAATTGTGCCCAAGTGAAATTAAATATGTATGGACATGGGTAAAGAAATGTAAAGTTTTGACAATGGGGCAATTGGAGCTTTGGAAAAGATGGGCTGATTTTTATATATACCATATATGCACACACACACACACACACACAACACCACACACACCCACACACACAACACACACACACACACACACACACACACACACACACACACACATTCATTCATTCATTCATCTTCTAACAGCTATATCCGATTTTCCCTCGGGTCACGGGGAGTCTGTGCTTATCTCAGACGTCTATGGGCATTAAGGCATGGATACACCCTGGATGGAATGCCAACCCGTCGCAGAGACACACACACTCACGTTCACACACACACACACACACACACACACACACAGATATATAGAATATATATATATATATATATATATATATATATATATATATATATATATATATATATATATATATACTTTATTTTTTTTTTTTTTTTTTTCATGAACTGATCCCCATGAAAAATTAACTATATTACAACCTATAAAAAATTAATCATTTGTATTATGTTTTTTTTTTCCCCCCCTATTTGTTTTAAACCTATTTATCCTAACCACCTGACCAGTGTAGAATATGTGCTGTGACTTTTACACTTTCATTACCCTCATTTTGCATTGCAAATGACTACATTTTGCCTCTTGCTCATTTAAAAAAAAAAAAAGAGCTTCCATGTCGAGCATCACACACACATTGCAGCTGACGTATACACATTACCACAAAGTTGCCAGCCTGTTACTGTACATTACATCATACTCACTCTGTTTTATTCAGCGTACAAAGTTTTGTCATAGTGTGGCCCATATTTCACAGCCTGCATGTGCAATCACACTCACTAAGCTTTATGGAAATAGCATTAGATTTGACACAGCTGCACGGAAATACCTGCCGTGGCACAAATTGGAGAGACACGCTGGAGCATTTTGCACTTTTATACGCTTGCTGCATCCGGCGCATGGTTGTGATGGTTGTTTTTTGGCTATATATCTATATATATATATATATATATATATATATATATATATATATATATATATATATATTGAATGGTTCTATAGCTTGTTAGTTGTCAACACTTTTTTCGGTTAAGAACCCCTTAGACCTCATCTCAAGGCCTGCGAGCCGAATGTGCCAACCTTAAAAGCTGTATGATTTCCTTAAAATAAGGCTATGCTGCTTTAAAGCGTGCACTAACAATAAACTACATTTTCCACACTAATGCATGCAACTATGTTACCCCCCGCGCAAAGTGACGGCCATCCCACCACTAGAGTGCAGTGTATCCCACATCGGTGTTTACCGAGGGCGATTTTCCCAACAAGTGGAATTGAGAGAATTTCCATCCCAAAATGTCCCCGAAGACGGAAGATGCACTTCCAAGAAAGATGTGTGAAGTGATTACATCTTTGTGCTACTTAATTAAAGTTAATTGTAATGAGACAACGATTTCTAAGTCAGGAGCAGAAGAGAATGAAAAATGTTTAGGTCATTAAGGTTAATGCTCGTCAAACATATTCAGTAGATATTTTATGTCAAGACAATTAGAATTGTTTTGTTGTTGTTGTTGTTGTTGTTGTACAGGGAAAAATTTACCTTTTGGAAAAAAAAAAGATTTATGCAACAAACTCAGGTATTCATCATTGTGTGTATATATATATATATATATATATATATATATATATATATATATATATATATATATATACACACACATATATATAAGCACCCGCTTCCTGCCTGGGGCGCCGTCGAGCACCCGCTTCCTGCCTGGGGCGTTGCAGAGCATCCGCTTCCTGTCTGGGGCACTGTCGAGTACCGGCTTCCTGCCTGGGGTGCCGCCGAGCACCCGCTTCCTGCCTGGGGCGCCGCCGAGCACCCGCTTCCTGTCTGGGGCGCCGCCAAGGGAACCAGTCCCCGGGCGCTGGCGAGCACCAGTCCCCAGGCGCGGGAGCCGGCAAGCAAGAGGGCATGGCTCCACCTCTGACTTCAGACCCCAGGTGACGCACCCTCCCGTTTGTCTGACCGCTCCAAGCGTCCAAGGTGTTCTATCCAGTGGCGGTTCAACTCAAGCTCTTCTTGCTCCGCCTCTGGCACCCGATGACCAGGCTCAATCATGACTTACCAGGACTTCCCTCCTCCAGCTCCTGAGTATAACACTATAACACTAACCACCCTGCCTGTCCTTCTTCCTGGATTCCTGTTTCTGCCTTTAGGATTATTGTTTTGTTTTTTTTGGTTTTTGGATTTCTGGACTGTTTAGGTTTCTGTTTTGTTAGGTTTCCTTTTGTCTTTTCCCTCATTTCTTCCTTCTTCGTCTTTCTTCCTGCTTGTTCTATACTCTGCATTTGGGTCCTAATCACCCCCCTATTCCTGACACACACACACACACACACACACACACACACACATATATATATATATATGTTGTTGTCTGCGCACCATCTCAGTGTATAGCCGGAAGAACATTGAAATCTAAATGGCATTGAATTATTTGACTCTTTTTTTTTTTAAATAAATAAAAGGTGGTGTTTTGCTGTCCAAGGTTTTACCTAGAACCATTATTTGAAGAAATTTCAGAAAAAGTTATTTTGGCCAAGTCTATATATGGCCTATATCTATATCTGTGACTCTGAAGCGTCCTGGCCTTAAAGCATCTGCTGCTAACGTGTTGGTGCCAGATACCACAGCACACCTTCAGAGGTCATGTGGAGTCCATGAATTGATGAGTCACAGCTGTTTTGCTGGACGTCACACGTTTGCCATTACCGTGTTACATTCATGCATGTCTTAGGTGGACCATATGACTCATTCCAATGGAATTGTAATAGTTTAAGTCTAATTGTCTTTGCTTTTATGGTGTTTCATTAATGCAAAACGATAGTGTTGATGCTGATGTCGAGGAACATTTATTTAAACACAGTGTACACGTAGTTCTTTTGCAGATCAGTGTAACTCATGCCATCTTTCATTCTTAATGACACTTTAAAATGCACGTTTTACACCAATCATGTTACTGACCTGGTGACAATTAAACTAATTAGTTGAAATATATTCCTCTAGATACGGGGCACGGTGGCTTAGTGGTTAGCATGTTCGCCTCACACCGCCAGGGTCCGGGTTCGATTCCCGTGTGTGTGGAGTTTGTATGTTCCCCCGGTCCAAAAGCATGTACGGTAGGTTGATTGGCACCTTGGAAAAATTGTCCCTAGTGTATGAATGTGTGTGTGTGTGTGTGTGTGTGTGTGTGTGTGTGTGTGTCCTGCGATGGGTTGGCATTCCATCCAGGGTGTATCCTGCCTTAATGCCCATAGACGCCTGAGATAGACACAGACTCCCCATGACCCGAGGGAAGATCGGATAAAGCGCTAGAAGATGAATGAATGAATGAATATTCTGAATATTCCTCTATATAACATATTCCTCTATGTAACTTTTTCCTTTTAGCCTTTCCTTGTTGTAGTTAGGTTGGGTATCATTAAAATTTTAGTCATTCTGATTCTTATCGATTCCCAGTTTCAATTCCAAACAGAAGGGAAAAAAAGCAGGTGATTGGTCGTGTCGGTTGTGACGCCTTGCTTGCAACATATTAGTCTATTACGATAATTACACTTAGCGTTGTTTTGGCGTTGCCACACTTTTGTCAGCGCTTCTTGTACACTGATGTTTAGACTACCACATAAGGTCCTGGCGGATTGGACATGTGCAGGCAGGTCCTGGCAGGTTTCTAGGTTAAAAAATAAAATAAAATGCACCTAGGATTCGAAATTTTTATTTTCTAACATGTACCGGATTCCATATTTGATTTTCCCTAATTGTAAATAAGTGTTGGATTGGAAGGTGGTGGTCTGTCATCTGGGGGTGGGGGAGGAGGTGTAGCTCACTGGAGGTTACTGGGCTACTGATTGTGGATATGAGCTCAGGTATCGCCAAGCTGTCACTGTTGGATCCTTAAGCAAGGCCCTTAATCTTCTGTGCTTCATGGCTGGCCTACGCTCTGATCACAGGTACTCCAGGGCTCCTGAGCATGGCCCTTAACCTGTTCACTTGTAAGAATGTAAGTTAACTTTACGTTTCTCTGGACAAGGGTGTTTGTGAAATGCCGTTCACTCAGTGGAAATATGAGTGGGTGAGATTTTGGGAAGAAAAAAATGTCTCTTTTACATATCTTTTATAAGACTCCTTGGAATTTAAGGGACATTGAAGTCCTAACCTGGAGTACTACAGTACATACAGCTCCTGTATTAATCAGGTTTAATAAAACCAGTCTAAACATATGTTCTTGCTGAAACGATCGGGACTGATAAGTAACAGCACCGGGAAAAAAAAAATGTAATCTTTACACAGCGAGCCAAAAGCCTTCCTTTAATGCCCTTAATGTCTCCATTTCCCTTCTGTACAGCCGCATTAAATCTCTTGATCCCTGCTCTTATACTCGATTCAAATCAAGGCCAAACACAGCTCTTGGATTTCACTTTTCAAAGCAGCCCGAGGGAGTCTCTGATAATAATAATAATCATAAAATAAAAATGCATGATAGAAATGTTTATGTTTCAGCACTGGCTCCTCGGGGCTACAGGTCAGAGGCTTTTCCTAACAGGCAAAAAAAAAAAAAAAAAAAAACAGAGAGAGAGAGAGAGAACAAAAATACACACCCAGGAGGATTACAAGGATTTCCTGCATTATTTAAACACTGCGTGATGAGGCAAAGGTTTCTGAAATCCAGTTAATAAATTTGTGTAGTGTTGAACAGAAACACTTTAATCCAAGCCTTTGAAACACAAAGCAGCAAAAAGACAAACAACAACTAGCCAGTTAGACTAACATGAATTTCTTTTTTAAATGTACATGAATTTTTAGCTTTTAGTATCATTCACTTCACAAATATGTACTTGAGTGTGTGTGTGTGTGTGTGTGTGTGTGTGTATATGTATATACAGGGGGGCACGGTGGTTTAATGGTTAGCATGTTCGCCTCATATCACCAAGGGTCCAGGTTTGATTCCCGTCTCGGCCATGTGTGTGTGGAGTTTGTGCATGTTCTCCCCGTGTCTCAGGGGGATTTTCTCCAGGTTCTCCAGTTTCCTCCCGGTCCAAAAACATGCACGGTAGGTTGATTGGCACCTTGGAAAATTGTCCCTAGTGTATGAATGTGTGTGTGTGAATGTGTGTGTGTGTGTGTCCTGCGATGGGGTTGGCATTCCATCCAGGGTGTATACTGCATTAATGCCCATAGACGCCTGAGATTGGCACAAGGCTTCCCGTGACCCGAGGGAAGATCGGATATAGCGCTAGAAGGTGAATATATATCTATATATAATATATATATATATATATATATATATATATATATATATATATATATATATATATATATATATATATATATATATATATATATATATATATATATATATAGATATAGATATAGATAGATAGATATATAGATATGTATGTATGTATATATACATGCATACATACATACATACATACATACATAAATACACTCATACTGCCAAACCAATACGTTTTAATTGCCTTCCTTTGGTCGCACAAAGGAAAAGGGTTTATTTGTGTATACATTTTTCCACAGCTCTTCTCTCTTCTTAGATCGAATTCCGACTCATTTGTTGTTTGCTTTGTGAAAATGTCTGGCAAACAAATCAACGTAAACAGGAATGATTAGGTGTCTAGTCACTGAGTCATACCGCCTATCGCTTGATTATTATCACTTGATGACTCATAGTGGGTTGAATCATAGTCAGCTCCTGCGAACACAAGGAGCTCCTGCGAACACACGTCGACTCTACTGAACATGCCCGGGTCATTTATTAATGATTTATGATTGTAGAATTACGGAAAAGGGGAACATGATACATAAAGAATGCAAAAGTCAGTGAACACACAAACCCACGCTGAGTAAATGTGCTCTTCTAAGTAAACGTAAATATTCTAAATAAAAATGGGACTTAGGGAAAAATGGGAAATAGTGAAGTAAATTTATTTGGACATAAGTTGCCCATCCACGCAGATTGTAATTCAGGATCAAGACCCCCCCACGAATCCAGACAAACAAGATCAATGTCCATTTTTATGGCTTGTTATTTTATTTTATTTTTTTTTACATATGTTTTTTAAGCCTGTCAAAGTTATTAACACATTATCGGATATTGACTTTAACGGCGCTAATGTTATTAAGGCGTGATTAACGCAGTGTGTGTTACTATGTGAGTGATCCGCTCCTTCACTCTGCGTCGTGTCGGCGAATGAACGAAATCCGAACAACAAAAAAAGAAGAAATAAATAAAGAAACGTTTAGCGCATCCACTCACACTTCCTAAATTTCCCCCAATTACACCTACTAGCTGTGCATTCACAACAGGTATGATCTCCTCACTATATTAGCGTATATTACCGCATGGAACCTTACGCAAGCGCATCGCATTCCCAAATCCGTATTACTGCAATAAAGCACATTTTATCTTTTCTGAACGCAATAAAGAGCTTCCGTATAACCTAAACACCGTATCACCAGTTTATATGGAAAAGCAACCGGAACACAATTCTTAAAGGAGCCACGTCCCATATTTTACACTTCAAACCAACACTAACAAATAACAATGAACAAAAAATTCACATTAAAATAATAATAAATATAAAAATAATAAAATAATATTTCCAGAGTGAAATAAATATGAAATCATCAATAATTTTATTACAGAGAGAAATTTTGAGAGAAATGTATATAATTATAACATCTGTTACAGTATTAGAAACATTAGAAAAGTATTTATTTGTGGTACGTTGAAAACCTGTGATTAATGCACGATTAATCACGATGTTAACAAATTACAAATTATATATATATAATTTATATATATATATATATATATATGATAATTTGTACAGTTTCCATTTAACCATTAAAAACCATTAGCTGTTAACCATTAAAATCACGTCATTTCTAATATATATTGTGTTTGTTTACATCATTGAGTCAGCAGCAACGTCTAGATGCTTATTGACGTCTTAATTGGTGTCCAGGACCACCATTTTATCTCCAAGTTATTATTCCTTTATTATTGATATAAAATATAACATAATGCCACTAATGGCATCGCACAGCCCGGTATGAGACTTAAATCTTTACAATGAATTCATTTTTATATAAAATAATGATTCATTCATTAATCACATTTTTAGAATGGTGGTGTATTTTATTTTATTTATTTATTTATTGTGAATGCAGAACAGACAGCCCCTAATAATGCCTAAGTTTAAAGACCTCTTTTGGGTTACATCAGTGTGGCGTTAGACTGCTTCACATTCTCCCGTCTCTGCATCCGAGCCGAGCATTTTTGAGGGCAGCCACCTGTTCGTGAGAGGTGCTCTAAAAATAAGACTGCTTCCTTCCTGTGACACGTGTGTGTCTGTGTGTGTGTGTGTGTGTGTGTGTGTCGGGGACATAAATGTAATCTATGCTCTTCCTGTACTTTGATTCACTGTACGTGCGATACAGTATCATTGGTGTCGAGAAGTGCACATACATGAGTAATTCAATTCATTTTGTGTATGTGTCAAGGGTGATAATGAGCAATATTTGTCACATATACGTTGTTTTGGGGTCAGAGAGCAGCATTAGACATTAAGGGCCTTGCTCAAGGGGGGCAGCTTGGCGATACCGGGGCTCGAAGAACCCTTTGTCAATAAACTACATTTCCCACAATGCCTATGCCGTGACTATGTTACCTGACGGCATCCCGCCACTAGAGTGCAGTGTATCCCACATCGACATTTACCGAGGGCGTTTTTTCCATCAATTGAGAACTTTCTTTCCCAAAATGTCCAAGAAGTTAAAAATGGATGCAGGTGGATTCCCCTAAAAGGAGAAAAATCTCTGTGTGCTTTGTGTTATGAGGCGACGCCACACATCAAACACTATATACTGTCTTATAGTTACACTTAGCCCTTGGAGTCCAGCCATAATGCTGATGTGGCCTACGGTGATAATGAGTTTCACACTCCATGAAGGAGAAACCTTGAGAGGAACCAGACTCAACCCCAGACTCCTCATCTGGTTGGCACCAAATATCCATTCATAACAGTTCTTGAGTTGCTCACTTCATGGATCTTTTGGGTGTTGGGATAAAACCGTCCTCAGATGGACAGGTAGGATTTCACGGATAAATGAAAAAGAAAAGATAACGAATACTGGTTTAACTCAACAGAGAGACAGAGAGACAGAAGGGGGTACAATGGCTTAGTGGTTCACCTCACACCTCCAGGTTCCGGGTTCGATTCCCGTCTCGGTCATGTGTGTGTGGAGTTTGTGCATGTTCTCCCTGTGCCTCTGGGGGTTTTTCTCCAGGTTCTCCAGTTTCCTCCCGGTCCAAAAACATGCGCGGTAGGTTGATTGGCACGTTGGAAAATTGTCCCTAGTGTATGAATGTGTGTGTGTGTGTGTGTGTGCGCCTTGTGATGGGTTGGCATTCCATCCAGGGTGTATCCTGCCTTAATGCCCATAGACGCCTGAGATTGGCACATCAACCTGAGGGAAGATCGGATATAGAGGTAGAATGAATGAATGAGAGACGGAGAGAAAAGGAGAGATGATGGTAAGACTCCTAAAGCAATGTGCACACAATATATATATATATATATATATATATATATATATATATATATATATATATATATATATATATATGATCAAATAATACACACAGCAGTGTGTTCTTATGGACAGTGGAGAAGATAATGACGAACACACAGAGGAATATGATGACTCAATGAGACAGCGAGTCAATATCAAGCGCTAGCGGTTTTCACCATTTCTCTGATGCCTACGGGGAGCAGAAGTGTACACTCTCGCCGAAATAAAGCGGCGGGAAGAGAAATCAGAGCGGTGTAATTGGGCTCCTTTTGTTGCACACAGAAGAAAGCAATTCATCAAGATTCATAATCTCGTAAGAGCGCTCGTGACTTCTGCTTAGTGGGAGCTCGAGAGGTTGTGGATATTCTAGTAAATCAGGGTCGGAGAAATTGCTGGGCGTGGGGGGGGGGTGGGGGAGGTTAGTGTGTTTCATCAAAAAGAGGTGAGCGATTGTATACTGTATTCGAAATATATATCGTATAGTCAGATATTTGCTATAGGAAGTTGCAAAAGTATTCATAATGTATTTTAATGTATTTAAATGTATTTTATTGGGATTTTATGCGATAGAACAACACAATGTATCGCATAATTATGATATATGATGTCTCGGTTATGATATTTTGTGATTTTGGTAATGTCTCGTCCAGCTTTTGCACATCTAGAAACTGTCATTTTTGCCTTTTCTTCTTATATGGGAAAACAGCTCCAGTTGAATCAGATTGGATGGGGAACGTCTGTGAACAGGAATTTTCAAGTGTTTGCCAAAGATTCCCAATAGGATTTAGGTCTGGACTCTGACTGGGCCGTTTGAACACATGGATATGCTTCGATCACCACCATTCAATTGTAGCTCAAAATGTATGTTCCCATCAACAATGTATGTTCGTCCCTGCTGAAGAAAGCATCCCCACACCACTATGCTGCCACCACCATGTTTTATATGTACAAGGGAAAGTCAAAAAGTAAAGGGATATTTGAGAAAAGGGGGGGATATATATATATATATATATATATATATATATATATATATATATATATATATATATATATATGTGTGTGTGTGTGTGTGTGGGTCTGTTTGTGTGTGTGTGTATGTGTGTGTGTTGTTTTACATTCTATCAAGGGGCACGGTGGCTTAGTGGTTAGCACGTTTGCCTCACACCGGGTTTCGATTCCCGTCTCGGCCATGTGTGTGTGGAGAGTTTGTGCATGTTCTCCCTGTGCCTCAGGGGTTTTTCTCTGGGTTCTCCGGTTTCCTCCCCTCCCCGCTCCAAAAACATGCACGGTAGGTTGATTGGCTCCTTGGAAAATTGTCCCTAGTGTATGAATGTGTGTGTGTGTGTGAATGTGTAAGTGTGTGTCCTGCGATGGGTTGGCATTCCATCCAGGGTGTATCCTGCCTTAATGCCCATAGACGCCTGAGATAGGCACAGGCTCCCCGTGACCCGAGGGAAGATCGGATATAGCGGTAGAAGATGAATAAATGATTCTATCATTAGAATAAATAAATCTGTCCCTTTATATTTTTGACTTCACCTCATGTATGTGTGTATATATGTATATATATAGTATATATATATATATATATATATATATATATATATATATATATATGTATATATATATATATCTGTATATGTATATATAGTATGTTTACATGTCCAAGCAGAATTGGTGATTTCTTGACTATTTTTACATGTATGGCATTTGGCGGACGCCCTTATCCCACTAGCAGCAGCTTGGTGGCAGTGGGATTTGAACTTGTGATCTTTCAGTCCAGAGGCCAATGCCTTAACCACTGAGCTCCCGCCACCCCTGTTTTTCAGAGAATATGAATGATAACATACAGAAAAAGGTTCTTTTAATCATGGCTAGTGGTTGGCTGAAGCGATTTATTGTCAAATAACCGTGTTTGCTCTTTTAAAATATTAATTATAGCATAAACTACCCTGAAATAAATAAGTACATATATAAGGAATTTACACTGTTATATCTTTGCAAACGACTTTGTACAGACTCACTACGCTACCTTTAATCTATTACCTGTCCTTTTCTTGTTACTGTCTTCTTGCTGCCGGATTCGTAGAATTTCCCTCGGGATCAATAAAGTATCTATGTCTTCCTGCCCAAACAGTCACTGCGAAGAACGAAGCCCGTAATAACATCTAAAGAAAATCTCTGTCTACCATCACTGCGGTGAGGTCACAGTCCTGCTGCTATAATTTCATTTTTTTCCCCCCTTCACTAGGAGACCCAAACAGGATCCAGCATGACGATACCCTGTGCACAGATCCAACTTCATGGAAAACCTCCTGCTTCCAAGATCCAAGCTCAACCCTACTGAACAGCTTTGGGATGAACTCAGGCCTCCTCATCCCACCTTCATCACCCCCTGATTACGGTACTAATAATACCCTTTTGTCTAACAGAGCACCACTTCAGTGGAAAAGGTTTTCAATAATATACAAACGATTTAAATTCACCAAGATGTGTGTGGGATTTTCTATATACATATTGCTCAGGATATCAAAATAATAATAATAATAATAATAATAATAATAATAATCAATACAAATTCTGTGAGAGTAAAACGGCCATGATGTTCCTTCATATATTATATCAACATGCACTAGTTGTCTTGGATTTCCTCTGGGTTTCCTCTAACGTTCCTTTGTTCCAACGTTCCAACTACATTTCAGAGTGTGCGCTCTTGATCCGAAGCCACCCTGGCCCAAATATAGTGCTTACGAAAGATAAATGATCTGTCATAATGTAATAATATACATCACTACAGCTCGGGTCGATAAAATTGATTGAAATGCCTCAGTGCTGTTGTGTTATCGCCGTGCCTCGTGTCGAGCCCAGTGTGCACACTCGATTTATGGCATGCTGTGGATTATGTTATAGTCAAGTATTTACAGAATATATTTGTCCGGCGAGAACTTGAGACACGGGAGAATTTTAACCTTTGTTAAGAGAGTTCGGGACTGGTATTAGTAAATAAACAAAGATGGAATGATGGATTAAACATGTTGCTTGCTGAGTGGAAGAGAAAGCCAGGCAAAAGTCGGGGAATGTGATATTAAATATAAATGTTTTATCACATACACACTAATAAAGATTGTGGCATGTAGCAAAATGCGACAATAAAAGTGAGTAAGGTATAAAATATAAGATAAGGAGATATATATATTCATTCATCCGCTTTATCCGATCTTCCCTCGGGTCACGGGGAGTCTGTGTCTATCTCAGGCGTCTATGGGCATTAAGACAGGATACACCCTGGATGGAATGCCAACCCATCGCAGGGCACAAACACACATTCATACGCTAGGGACAATTTTCCAAGGTGCCAATCAACCTACCGTGCATGTTTTTGGACCGGAGGAAACCCTTTGAGGCACGGGGAGAACATGCACAAACTCCACACACACACACACTGTCAGGATCATGTCTCCTCCCAGCTCTACGCTGAATCGTTCTCAGTCACCCAGCTACTGATGAGCTTCAGCTGCACCTCGTGAAGCCATCAGTAGCTGCGGCTATTTAAGCCCAGCCCTTCCTTCCTTCCATGTCCGGGCTCGTGACGCTACCATTGCGACGAGGACACACTGATGTATGTCTGATCCTCCAAACCAGGTTCCGTTTCCGTCTGGTCCAGCTGCTCGGGCTTCCAGGTCCCGTGGACGCGATCACGTCCGCCGCTGAGCCGAGGCTCCCTCTCTCCACTCGCCTGTTCCCGCGACCCAGACTTCCAAGTCCAGCGGACACGTTCCCGTCCGCCGCTGAGCCGAGGCTCGCCCCAACGACGACTCGCAAGATCCGCTATTCCGCCACGGCCGTGAAGGGCCGTACATTCGTTTTGGCTGCTCCTTGGAGCAGTGTCTCCTAAGTTCTCTTCCTTCTAAATAAACCACCCTTTGATTTGATTCCGGTGCCTGTGTGTCCATCTGTTACACACACGTGGCCGAGACGAGAATTGAACCCGGATCCTGGAGGTGTGAGGCAAACTTGCTTGCATGTGTTTTTTGGCCCGGGGACGAATTTTTACCATATAAAAAGAATACCAATGCTAAATATTAAAAGGACCAGGCTCTAAGGGGTCACAGCCGGAGCCGAGGTTTTCTGCAGGCAATGTGCCATGTCTAGTTCCTGGTTATTGTTTAATTTTTTTCTTGTCTTTATTTATGTCATTGTCATGTTTTGTATTGTTTTTTTTGTTGTTGTTGTTTTTTTTTAAGTCCTGTAGATTGTCCCATAAACAAAGTCCTGGGCAAAAAGATGCCCTGTGCCTTATCCACTGAACTCCACACCTCCCAAAACCATGTGTATGTCAAATATGTTGAATTTCTAATCCAATATTCGACTCTTTATCATGACTTTATTTTGGTTTTACAAGAAGACGAGAGTATGGAAAATTCCCACTTCTCAAATTAATCAAGACAGGGAGCAAATGATATGATGTTCTCGCTCATTTTCCGACCAATTCTTCCCTTTAAGAACCATTTACATGTGTGGCATTTGGCAAACAGCCTTTTTCCAGAGCGATTTACAGTTATACGATTGGTATAACTGAGAGTTAAAAGCCTGCTCAAGGCCTCGACAGTGGCAGCTTGGTGTTCCTGGGATTTGAGCTCACTATTTCAAATCAATTCATTTCACCTCAATTTTGCACGTTTAACTGCGAGCCTTGTCCCAAAGCAACTCTACAGAATTAAATAAAAATGTCAAAGCATCTTAAATAATATCCCTCTAAATGTATCTCTAGTGGATGAGAGTGGTGACTGTGACAAGAACAAAAAAACACTCGAGGTCGGAACATTGAGAGGAACCAGGGTCAAAAGGGAAAAGAGACACCAAATGTTCATTCGGCATAGTTCCAATGTTGTTGTGTATCTACTGTTCACTGTATATATATATATATATATATATATATATATATATATATATATATATATATCTATATATATATATATATCTTCATCGGGTCACGGGGAGTCCTGTGCCTATCTCAGGTGTCTATGGGCATTAAGGCAGGATACACCCTGGATGGAATGCCAACCCATTGCAGGGCACACACACACACACACACACACACACACACACACATTCATACACTAGGGACAATTTTCGAAATCGTCAATCAACCTACTGTGCATGTTTATGGACCGGAGGGAGGAAACCAGGAGAACCTGGAGAAAAAACCCCCTGAGGCACGGGGAGAACATGCAAACTCCACACACACATGGCCGAGACGAGGAATCGAACCCGGACCCTGGAGGTGTGACGGTGAACGTGTTAACCACTAAACCACCGTGCGCCCTACCTATTTATTGATTTATTACGAGTATATAGCCAGGAGATCATACCCTGTTGTGAGTGTGCAGCTAGTAGGCGTGATTCGGGTTCATTTGGGAAGCGTGAGTGGATGCACTGAAATTTTCGTTTCTTTATTTATTTGTTCTTTATTGTTCTTTGTTGTTGTTTTTGGGTTTTGTTCATTCGCCAACACAACACAGTGAAGGAGCAGATCACATAGAATAACATTAGTGCCGTTAAAGTAAGTCAATTTGTGTTAATAATGTGTGTGTATATATATATATATATATATATATATATATATATATATATATATATATATATATATATATATATATATATCTATATATATATATATACATATTATAAATATACAGCTTTTTTTATGCACATGTACTGCTGTGGATTTTCTATTATGTTCCCACAATATCTCTGCCGATCATTCACACTTTTTTTCTCTGGAAGATAAAATTTCCGTGTCCTGAAACAGCTTGAAAGACATTCAAAGACATTTTCTGTATCTGTAATCCAGCAGTGGAATAGTGTGAGGAAATAGATAAATGGTAATTAGTGTATTGTTCTAAATTGTTTTGAATGTACATACTTTGCATGCGTGTGTGTGTTTACAGATTAGTTGAGCCAATTTACATATTTGGATTGAGGCCAGAAGGCAGCAGCATAGATAAGCCATTGATTGACAATATTTAGGAGGCTAGTTCCCCATATATATGTGTGTGTGTGTGTGTGTGTGTGTGTGTGTGTGTGTTGGAGGTGGGTTTGAATTACAGAAACAGTAGGACATTTCAGCATCCAGCGACTTGTTTTCTCCCCTGCAAGCTTTCTTCTGTTAGAGGGTTTAAATGAAGTAGTGTGACTAGTCCTGTGAATTCTCCTCAGTGCTCCTCCTTATGGGGACGTCCTTTACATTTTAAGGGTGATCTCTATCACTCAGGTGAAGTATATTTGAGAGCTACTTCTCTACACACCCCTATACACACTAATGTACACACTCCTCTACACACTCTCCAACATGCTTCTACACACTCAACACTCTCCTGTACACACTCAACTTGCTTCTACACACTCCTCTACAAAAACTCCTGTACACACTTCTCTACACACTCTCCAACATGCTTCTACACACTCAACACTCTCCTGTACACACTCAACATGCTTCTACACACTCCTATACACACTCCTCTACAAAAACTCCTGTACACACTTCTCTACACACTCCTGTACACACTTCTCTACACACTCTTGTACACACTTCTCTACACACTCTTGTACACACTTCTCTACATACTTCTCTACATACTCTTGTACACACTTCTCTACACACTCCTGTACACACTTCTATACACACTCTTGTACACACTTCTCTACACACTCCTGTACACACTTCTCTACAGACTCTCCAACATGCTTCTACACACTCAACACTCTCCTGTACACACTCAACATGCTTCTAAACACTCCTATACACACTTCTCTACAAAAACTCCTGTACACACTTCTCTACACACTACCACTCTTCAACATGCTCCTGTACACACTTCTCTACACACTCCTGTACACACTTCTCTACACACTCTTGTACACACTTCTCTACACACTCCTGTACACACTTCTCTACACACTCTTGTACACACTTCTCTACACACTTCTCTACATACTCTTGTACACACTTCTCTACACACTCCTGTACACACTCCTCTACACACTCTGTACAGCAGGGGCTCTACACACTCTTACACTCTCCTGTACACACTCTCACACGCCTCTCTACACTCCTGTACACACTCTCTACAAACAACTCCTGTACACACTTCTCTACACACTCATGTACACACTCTTCAACATGTTTCTACACACTCAACACTCTCCTGTACACACTCAACATGCTTCTACACACTCCTATACACACTCCTCTACAAAAACTCCTGTACACACTTCTCTACACACTCCTGTACACACTTCTCTACACACTTCTCTACACACTGTACACACTTCTCTACACACTCCTGTACACACTTCTCTACACACTCTCTTGTACACACTCCTCTACACACTCCTGTACACACTTCTCTACAGACTCTCCAACATGCTTCTACACACTCAACACACTCCTGTACACACTCAACATGCTTCTAAACACTCCTATACACACTTCTCTACAAAAACTCCTGTACACACTTCTCTACACACTCCTGTACACACTTCTCTACACACTCCTGTACACACTTCTCTACACACTCTTGTACACACTTCTCTACACACTCTTGTACACACTTCTCTACACACTCCTGTACACACTTCTCTACACACTTCTCTACATACTCTTGTACACACTTCTCTACACACTCCTGTACACACTTTTCTACACACTCTTGTACACACTTCACTACACACTCCTGTACACACTTCTCTACACACTCCTGTACACACTCTTCAACATGCTTCTACACACTCAACACACTCCTGTACACACTCAACATGCTTCTACACACTCCTCTACAAACTCCTGTACACACTCCTCAACATAATTAACACACTCCTGTACACACTTCTCTGCACACTCCTGTACACACTTCTCTACACACTAATGTACACACTTCTCTATACACTCATGTACACACTTCTCTACACACTCCTGTACACACTCTTCAACATGCTTCTACACACTCAACACACTCCTGTACACACTCTTCAACATGCTTCTACACACTCAACACACTCCTGTACACACTCTTCAACATGCTACACACTCAACACACTCCTGTACACACTCAACATGCTTCCACACACTCCTCTACAAACTCCTGTACACAATCCACAGCATACTCAACACACTCCTGTACACACTTCTCTACACACTAATGTACACATGCCTATACACACTTTTCTACACACTATACACACAATGCCATAAATGAACACACTCAGGTACACACACCTCTATACACTCCTGTACACACTCAGGTGCATACTCCTGTACACATTCCTATACATACTCCTGTACACACTCCTATACACACGCATGTACACACTCCTCTACATATGCCTGTACACACTCCTACACCCTTCACACACCCTTATACACAATCCTTTGCACAATATTGTATACACATATAGTCCTATACACACTCTATTATGCACATCCTATACACACTTGTATGCAAATTCTTAACACACCTGTGCACACATTTCATATACACACTATATACAAGCCAATGCACACTACTTGCACATACACACCTGTGCACTATTCCTACCCACACTTCAGCACACACTCCTGTTTGCACACACTCATATACACAGTCCTGTATGCAGTCTCCAGGATACACTACCTATATCTATATGCACTCGTTAATGCACTCCTGTACACACATTCCTATTGACTATTCCTGCACACCTACAATACACAAAATTCTATATACACTCACGCCATTTCTTGTGTGAAGAATGTCAGTGCGTATACTGAGAGGGTTATTCTAATGCATATTTAATGAAGCCCTTGATGCCAAAATTCTTGTGTGACATCGCAAATCTTGAATTTAATTCAGATACACACTGTGACGATTCGGTGGGATTTATTGCTGATACACAGAGGAAGGTAGCAAATGGAGCACAGAGGAGATATGAGTCTTTATTTGCCGCTCTGTCACTGTGAAACTATTTCACACACACACACACACACACCGCGCCATCTCTCCAGACGTCCTTTTCTTATTCCTCTTCTCTGTGAACCCCATTGTTCTTTGACAGCACAATCGCTCGACTCAGAAGAACGTGGAATTAATATCTGAGGTTCTTAATAGCGCAAGAACCCTCGGCTGACTGGAATAAAGATAATCAGGCTCTTGTGTTCTCTTGCTTTCAAACGGGTTTGCGGTGTCATAATGAACATTTTCTCACCGATTTATCATCAGTGGATGGACCAGTATTTCATTTATACTATATAAGAAAAAAGTAGCTTTTCCCACCCATATGTGATTCTTGTCAGAATCGTTAACAGGAACTTGAATGCACACAAATGTGTAGGATGACATCGGATGCATGAAATGTTCCTTTATCTTTCCCTTAAACCTACATAAGGCATTTTGTAGTCACTGTTGACTTGGTTGTTGTAGCCTGTTAACTTCTTCCTCTGATTGAAGTAACATACATTTTTTAACTGGTTATGATTTATAAATATACCTTCATTTGTTTTGTTTTTTAAATGCCATTTTCTCGAAGGACTCAACTGATTTTCGAGAAAACAATATAATTTTTATCGCAAGTATAACCGTTACAGAACAATTTGTAGACATTTGGGCAAGGATTAAGATTGTCTCTAGGATGACGTATTTAACCCAGGTTCCCTGACGGAATGGGACTTGTTCACGTCTTTGTGTTCTGAACAATGTCTGTAATCCATCCAACAGGAAGGAGCATGTCACATGTCGTTATGACCAGAAAGTGTAAGACCACATGAAACTTAGCTGGCGCTAACTTCTGAAAAAGGGGAAGTGCGTGCAGCAGGGACGGGCCAGTGTGGCATCAAAACACAGTGTATCTTGTTCCCTCAGGGAACCTGAGTTACACAACCCGGAGACATTCACTTTCAGGAATTTGATCTGTGTGTCCTATACCGCCAGACTGACCAATCCCTGTCTAGTGTGGATGATCACAGCTAGATCAATAGACCGAGGAGACAGGAGATGCACTAAGGTCAAGGCTGTAGCACCTGGTCATCGGTCAGTGGGGACCCAGAATTGCAAATGTCCTGGAGGGCTATTCTAGGTAAAAAAGGCCACGCTTCTAGATCAGTGAACTCTGACACCAAAGGAGGCAGGGAAACCAGAGGACTTGTAAAAAAGGTGAGAAATGTGTACACAATCCAGCTGCTGAGGGACTGCTTGTAGACCCTTCCTTTCTGGACCGTAACACATGAAGAACAGCTGGTCCAACTTCCCCCACATATTCTGTTCTCTGGGCATATGTATCCACTGCTCCCACTGGGCACACCAGTGCTGCTCCTGGTCAGGGCATGAAAAGGACGAGGATGGCATGATGGGATTAACATGGGCTAACAGAGGGGCTTCTGGTGTACATACTCAATCAAGGGGTAAAGAATGGCACTGGCCATACCAGGAGTAAACTCCATACCATACCAGGAGTGAACATACATGGGCCATTGAGACGACCTGAAGAATTCCAACCCTCTTCAGAGAAGAGAGAGCCAGTAGAAAGACAGTCTTGACTGTAAAAAAAAAACCTCAAGGGCACCTCCTGCAAGGGCTCGATGGGAATCTTCAATAGAGCCTCCAATACAATGAGTAGATCCCATTCAGACAGTCTGGATTGAAATGAGGCCCAGATGAGCCTCAATTTACAGTACACAGGGGTACCAGTCTCTGGTCCACCAAGGGTGACTGGGGTGGTGCCCTAAGGCTGCTTCATAACCCTTGTAAGAGACTGCAAACCCCCTAAATCTGCTACATTGCTGAAGGGGGTACTTGTTGGAGGTCGCTGTGACAGTGGTGCGACAGTGGTGGTGAGCGGACCTTTCGAAGGTGCTAGGGCATATCCTATAAGACAGAAACAATTCCTCATCCTCCTTGGAAACTGAGGTGAGAGCTATATAACCTGGTCTCTCAATGGCCTCCTTCCTCATAGAGTGACTTCCAGAGCTTGCTTCCATAGCCTCTCTACACTGCATCAAATGGATGGGGTCATGGACTATCAACTCTCGGGTGAGAACAATGCCAGGGCGATGAAAATGGGTCGTGGATGGGTACTTCAGCATGACATGGACCCAAAAAAAAAGGAGTCGTTCAAGAAGAAGCCAATTAAGGCCCATGAACATGCATCGGTGGTTCAGTGGTAGAATTCTCGCCTCGCATGTGGCAGGACTGGGTTCGATTCCTGGCCAGTGCATTGTTACATTTAGTCTACTCATTTCTTTTTCATGTTTACATGTTGGACAGTTGTAGTAAACATTTCATGCATACCGTTTTCTGTATGTGTATGTGACAAATAAAATTTATTTAAATTTAATTTCATGTTTTTGCGAAGGGGTCAAATACTTATTTCCCTCATTAAAATGCAAATAAATGTATATATATATTTTTTTAATGTTTGGATTTTTTTTGGTTGTTATTATTCTGTCGTTTACTTACTGTTCAAAAAACCTTTTATTAAAATTATAGATTGATCTTTTCTTTCTCAGTGTATCAAACGTACAAAATCAGCCTTTTTCCCCACCTCATTGTACTCACAAATCCACACCTACCTCTTGATTGATTTATTGTTTGTTTGATTTTGATTAATTCACTGATTCGTTGATTCATTTATTTCAGCTCCTGGAAAACAAAGCAGCTGCGTGTCCTTGTATTGTCTTCCCAAGCTGGACTTTTGTTTTCAGCAATGCATCATAGATGTCTGAACACAATTGCTGTGAACAGCAAATGCTGCTGAACAGATAAATGCACAATGTTGGAATGCGAGGGAAGAAATAGATCATGGATTCACTGAAGAGCTGCAGAAATGTGAACAATTGTTAAAAAAAAAACATTCCAATGACTGTAATTGATTTAATCTTGATATTGACTGGGGACGGGGTGCACACTAGGGTTTCTGTGTAAATGCAATAAGAAAGAGGGAAAGAGAGAAGGAAAGAAAGAGAAAGGAAGAGAAAGAGAGAATTTAGTCAAATAAATAAATTAATTAATTAATAACAGTAATAACAGTTCGGTACAATAGATGGACATCAAGAGAGAGAGAGAGAGAGAGAGAGAAAGAAAAAGAAAGGAGGGAAAAAGCGAGAGAAAGAAAGAATGAAAGGGATAAAGAAAGTCAGAGTTATAGAAAGAAAGAGAGAAAGAGAAAAAGAAAGAGAAAGAAAGAAAGAAAGAAGAGAAATTAATTGCTGTGGGAGAAGAGCGATCAACAATCATTCTTATTCTGTCTTGTCTGTTCTTTTTGCACCAGAGATGTCGATTTGCATAAGCACATGCTATTAGGATTGGGATAGTATAAAAGGATAGCAGTGGATGGATGGATAGATGGATGGATGCACAGGTACAGGTGGTTTTTAATATGTTAGTTGTTAGAGCACTGAGGATAAAGAGTAGTGGAGGGACACTGGTGAAGAAGAAAAGGAGATGGAGGAATAAGAACAAATGTATCTTTGCAGTCTGGTAGGGTGTAGCTCAGCGGTTAATGCGCTGGGCTTCTGATTGGAAGCTATGGAACACGAGCCCTGGTATCACCAAGCTGCCACCCTTGGGTCCTTTAGCAATGCTTTTAATCACCTGTGCTCCAGGGGGCGACGTGTCACTGGTGACCCCGAGCTCTGACCCCGGCTTCTAAAACCAAGCTGAGATATTGCCACAGAAACACTTTCAATGTGCTGTAATGTGACAAAGTCTATTCTACTTTTTTATAGAAGATGATTTGTAGAGAAGGAGCATGGTGGTTTAGTGGTTAACACGTTCGCCTCAAACTTCCAGGGTCGGGGTTCGATTCCCCGTCTCGGCCTTGTGTGTGTGCGTGTGTGTGTGTGGAGTTTGCATGTTCTCCCCGTGCCTCTCTGGTTTCTCCCCGGTCCAAAAAAAACATGCACGGTAGGTTGATTGGCACCTTGGAAAATTGTCCCTAGTGTATCAATCTGTATGAATGTGTGTGTGTGTGTGTGTGTGTGTGTGAGTGTGCACTACGATAGGTTGGTATCCCATCCAGGGTGTATCCTGCCTTAATGCCCATAGACGCCTGAGATAGGCACAGACTCCCCGTGACCCGAGGGAAGATCGTATATAGATAGAAGATGAATGAAGGAATGATTTGTAGAGACAGGAAATGGCTCAAAGGATGGATGGTTGGATGGACAGGTGTCAAGATGGCCAAAATTCTGAAGATGGACGGATGATGGAACAGTGAATCTGTAGATAAGGATGGACTAAGGGAGTGTTTACACTGATACGGGGAATGAATGAAGAAAGCAGGTAAGCAAGAGAGTAGAGGAAATAAAATGTCAGTAAAGAAGATTGCATGTATGGATAATGAGCTGATGGAGGAGATACGAGGACGAGAAGTGGACGGTAACATGGCAGGTAAGCGTGGATGGAAGGATAATTATTAGTCAGTTAAAAGGAATAATACTTGAGCTGGCTGAAGGAGAGAGAGATGATAAAAATGGACAGAGAGATATGCCGCATGTTGCGGACTGCCGATTGGTGTAGGAGATTAGTACAGTCACTTGGATGGAGGAATGCTTAGCAGACCCTGTACAGAGGGTTGGACAGTGGATGAGATAAGATGACATGAAATTGGAGCGATGCCAGTAGAGGAAAACGAATGGGGGAACAAGGTGAATAAAGAGCAGTGGTGTTCTTTATATGGGAAGATATAGATGGAACAAAGGAACGATCAATGGGGTCATGTATTATCAACTCATGGGTGAGAACAATGCCAGGGCGGTGAAAATGGGTTATGGATGGGTACAGCATGACATGGACCCAAAATGCTTGGTCAAGAAAACAAAGGATTGGTTCAAGAAGAAGCAAATTAAGGCCTGGGAGGTTCTGAGATGTGTGCAAACCTATCTCCATCTACAAGAAACCTCTGACCTCGTTTTGTTTTCGCGAAGGGGTCAAATACTTATTTCTCGCATTATAATGCAAAGATGATGGCGGTCCAGTAGACATTTCTTGGAGAGTGAAGAATGGAAGGAGGGATGGTGGGATCATGCTTAGCCTGGTAGAATAGGTTAGAAACATAGATAAAGAAAATTGAATATGAATACAAAGTTAATCCCGTTAAAGCAGGGTATATATGAAGACGGATATGGAACCAGTTGACGGGCCTGAGTAGACAGATAATGTTGGATAGAGATTTATAACAGGTTATAAAGGATAAAGGAATAGTGAGTAGGTACTGTATAAAAGGATATGATGGAGAAATATAGAGTGTGTAGCGCATGGGTCCCCAAACTATGGCGCCCACCATTTGGACAGGCCCTCTGTGTTTTATTCAAATCATATCTGTATTTGATGAGATTGTTGCATAGTTATTAATAAAGGTCGCTGCAGCAATTGTTAATCGTTAATTTAATCAGTGTATTCATTCATTCATCTTCTACCGCTTTTATCCGATCTTCCCTCGGGTCACGGGGAGTCTGTGCCTATCTCAGGCGTCTATGGGCATTAAGGCAGGATGCACCCTGGATGGAATACCAACCCATCGCAGGGCACACACACACACACACACACACACACACACTCACACATTCATACACTAGGGACAATTTTCCAAGGTGTCAATCCAACCTACCGTGCATGTTTTTGGACCGGGAGGAAAACCGGAGAACCTGGAGAAAAAACCACTGAGGCACGGGGAGAACATGCACAAACTCCACACACATGGCCGAGACAGGGATTGAACCATGACCCTGGCGATTTGAGGCGAACGTGCTAACCACTAAGCCACCGCACATAACAAGATAATGAAGTAATCTAACATTATTGCGCATAATAAATACATTTTAAGTCATAATACAATCTCCACCACTTTACTGAGCCCATTTTAAGAAAGGGAAAATTGTATGGACCACCCAGAAAAAGGTTTGGGGACCCCTGATTTATCATGTGTAGAGGACTAATATATGAAATAAAATATATAATAAATATTTTAATTAAATTGGATTATTATATAGATTTTGTTTTAATGACCTTTTATTTCTGTAAAGCACTTTGCTTTATGTTGATTGATTGATTGATTGATTGATTGATTGACTGATTGACGGGGGGCACGGTGGCTTAGTGGTTAGCACGTTCGCCTCACACCGCCAGGGTCCGGGTTCCATTCCCATGTGTGTGTGGAGTTTGTGCATGTTCTCCCCCGTGCCTCAGGGGTTTTTTCTCCGGGTTCTCCGGTTTCCTCCCGGTCCAAAAACATGCACGGTAGGTTGATTGGCACCTTGTAAAATTGTCCCTAGTGTGTGAATGTGTGTGTGTGTGTGTGTGTGTGTGTGTGTTGGGTTGGCATTCCATCCAGGGTGTATCCTGCCTTAATGCCCATAGACACCTGAGGTAGACACAGCCTCCCTGTGACCCGAGGGAAGATCGGATAAAGCGCTAGAAGATGAATGAATGAATGAATGATTGACTGCATGATAATACTGTTATGATAGTAATAGAAAGAACGGACTGTATGCATGGACACTATGCAGGGTGGTATTGAGATAATCCTGATTTGTGATTTCCCTTGTAAGGAAAGGATAAAGCTCCGAGACATATTTCTACTCTGTATCTATAGATAAGATCGAACGCAGTAACCAACCCCTAGGAGTTCGCTCAGCTCTGCGACGGTTGTAAAGGAAATTTAAGGCAGATGGGGAAGATATTCGAGCTGATTTACACTTGAGAAGCGGACAGATTAACACCACTCCTTGAATCATCCGTGCTGGATTATTTTATTTACAATGCTCCGCTCAAATACGAAAGCAATTGGATGGCATATTTCATACCCGAACAGATGGTGCTTTTTTATATGCTGGAGAAGATGGGGATAAAAGTGGCTTCATAATGGATTTCACAAAGGGACAAATTGTAGTGACAAGCCCTAAAACTTAATCAAAGGGTAGAGATGTCACTGATTTTAATCAGTCAGAGCTATGGTGGATTCAAGGCATATCCAGAACCACTGCAAGAAAGAAAGAAATATACCCTATATGAGATGTTCTGGAAGAAAATATACAAATCTATTCTTTTCCAAATATACTCTATAAAACAGTGGCATTTCATGCAATTCACACATTGGCCTGTAGTGGTGTCCTACTGGGATCGATCTAACGCTTGTGAAACCCAAAACCACATTTTTTGAAGTGTTAACTGGTGGGTTTTATATATATATATATATCTATATATATATATATATATAGATATATATATATATATCTATATATATATATATATATATGTGTGTGTGTGTGTGTGTGTGTGTGTGTGTGTGTGTATACATGTGTTGCACATCGCTTAAAACAGTAATAGCTGTCACAAAAGATGTTACAAAGTGGAAATTTTTGAGCTATTTGGGACCATTTTATGCATCCGATGTAAAAAGCTACACATGACGCGTATACAGTACCGTGCAAAGTTTACGACAGGTGTGTTAAAATTGGTGTAAATAAAGAATGCTTTCGTAAATATCAATAATGATTGTTTATTTTTGTCGATATACAAAATGCAAAGTGAGCGAACAATCAATATTGTCAATATTTGTTGTGAGTGACGTTTAGAAGAAGTAGAAGTAGTGGAAGTGATGGCACCCCCCCCACACACACACACAGTCCTGATCTCTACATCATGGAGTGTGTGTGGGATTTCCATGAAGAGACAGAAGGATGTGAGAACATCCCCATCCACAGAAGATCTGTGTTTACTTCTCCAAGATAGAACAAACAACCAGCCGAGTTCCTTCATAAACACTGTAAGTGTACATAGAAGTATTACTACTGCTGTTTTGAAGGTAAACCAAATATTGATTTCATTTTTCTTCATTCACTGCAATTCATTCATTAATGAAAGTAAATAATAAACACTTCCATTTTTGAAAGCATTCTTTGTTTACAGCACTTTTTCACACCTGCCTTAAACTTTGGCACACTACTGTATATGTCATTGGGTTGAGCTCCCATTATTCATTCATTATTATACACGACAAAGGACTCGTCTAATCCAATCACTCCGCTGTGATTTGCATGAGCTCTCCCTGTATTTATGAACTTGTTGTTGTTTAGAGTTGTTGTGTGTTTGTGCCTTTGTTCAGTGCAACAACACAAAAGTGTTGTTTGGGTTTGTTTTCATTTCGCGACGCGACCAGAGCTGAAGTTTGTTTGGAATGAACATTTTATTTACCGCACAGTTTTGTAAATTATACAAATTTACACCCGTGCAAACCGGTTTCGTGGATCGTCTTCTTTTGAAGGAAGATGCATGTGAGGGTCCAAAGGTACAAACTGATAATGCAGTGGACCGGCACCATCATCATTCTGATCAATGTGTGGTGGATTGTGGTGGTGTAGACACTCCTACAGAGCTCTCACAACCGCTGTAGCTGCCGCTCTCGTTGTCCATCTTGCCAAACGTGTGTGCGTTTATGTTGTCGGCCTGCAAATTAGCAGTATTTGTTCACAACTCCACTTTTTATGCATTCGCCATCTTTTCATTATTCTACCCTCCACCCCGTACCCCAATGAACAACGCCCCTTTTCAGGAGTTTCACGACCCTTTTATACATTATAGTTTTTAAACCATTATAATGTCACCGCGGGGGGCACGGCGGTTTAGTGATTAGCACGTTCGCCTCACACCGCCAGGGTCCGGGTTCGATTCCCGTCTCGGCCATGTGTGTGTGCATGTTCTCCCCGTGTCTCAGGGGGTTTTTCTCCGGGTTCTCCGGTTTCCTCCCCCGGTCCAAAAAACATGCACGGTAGGTTGATTGGCACCTTGGAAAGTGTATGAATGTGTGTGTGTGTGTGTGTGTGTCCTGTGATGGTTTGGCATTCCATCCTGGGTGTATCCTGCCTTAATGCCCATAGACGCCTGAGATAGGCACAGACTCCCCGTGACCCGAGGGAAGATCGGATAAAGCGCTAGAAGATGAATGAATGAATGAATAATGTCACAGTGTTAAACAAACCAATAGAATTACAGTATAACAGAGCACTGCGTCACAGACACATCAGCTTCCCTCCACTGCAGCTACAGCTGCGTCATCTCTAGCACCGATATTAACCTCATATGTGTTTTTTGTGCATCTTCATCATTTTTTTTCTGGTAGAGAAATGAAGGCAGATTGTCTGCAAAGACAAAAAGAAAACACAACTATTAAAAACTAGCAATTATTTCTAACTGTTTCTATCACCTTTTCTCACGACGCCCAGCTTTTCCTGAAAAGTCCGACTTGAAACGTATCTATTTCTTCTTCTCAGACATTCATTCATTCATTCATCTTCTACCGCTTACCGCCCTTTTATCCGCTTTATCTTCCCTCGGCCCTCGTCACGGGGAGTCTGTGCCTATCTCAGGTGTCTATGGGCATTAATGCAGGATACACCCTGGATGGAATGCCAACCCATCACAGGACACACACACACACATTCACACACACACACACATTTATAGACTAGGGACAATTTTCCAAGGTGCCAATCAACCTACCGTGCATGTTTTTGGACCGGGGGAGGAAACCGGAGAACCCGGAGAAAAACCCCCTGAGGCACGGGGAGAACATGCACAAACTCCACACACACATGGCCGAGACGGGAATCGAACCCGGACCCTGGAGGTGTGAGGCGAACGTGCTAACCACTAAACCACCATAGTGCCCCTTTCTTCTCAGACAGTCATTGTGAAATAAAAAGGGTATTAAATCCAAACCAATGTATCTGAGCGTAAACGATTCGCGGGTCCGAGCTGGAAGAAAGAGAGACAGACAAACGATCACCAAGCCGAGCGGCATTTTTTATTACTTCCCACGCGTACTCACTCCGGGACACACCCACAGTCTCACGGCTTGGGAGCCCTCCTCCGACACTTTCGCCGGCGTCCGCCCATCTCTTGCCCGCAGATCATCCCTCCTCTGTCGCGTCTGCTCGGATGTTTGCGGCCCGGCGTGTCCTTTCTCCTGTGTCCACCTGAGTGCAAACGCCGAACCGCCCGGGGTTTTTCTCCTGGTTTTCCGGTTTCTTTTCCCCCCCCCGGTCCAAAAAAACATGCACGGTAGGTTGATTGGCACCTTGGAAAATTGTCCCTAGTGTATGAATGTGACTGTGAGTGGAGGGTGTGTCTCTGCCTTGATGCTCTAAGACGCCGTGACCCGAGGGAAGATGGAATAAAGTGGTAGAAGGTAGAAGTAATCTGCCACACTTTAAAGGCCGGTCTGTGAAAACATCGTCTGACGTTATACCGCTACCGTTGCACAACAAAGGTTGGGGATTCAAATCTCACGATTCAACCTCTGGATTGAAACTTGGACCGCAAGGCGCTTATTAAAACTCTCTTACCATTCTACTGACCAGGCTGGAACGAATACGCTTTAAATTTGGGGAATTACCTGGTGCACACCTGTTGGTAAAAAGGGAAACCTCACTATCAGTCGTCTATAACATTATAAATGAGGGTAAATCCCAGAGGTGATCAAATTTACATGTATTTCACTTGTTTAGAAAAAAAAACCAAAAGCCTGATGCAACAAGATGTTTATTTATTGTGAACTGTTTGAGCGGAACGTCTGGGTTATTACATCAACACCGACCAGGTCTGTGTGTGTTGTTTTTTTTTTTTTGTTTCTTTTTTTTTTTTTACGGAAATGAATTCCGGCGTATTTGGGGAAACACAGTCGAGCGGCTATGAAATATTCATGAAGGTGCAAGGTCACAGGTAGCTCGGAATAAAATGGGAAGTAAATGGGGAAACAGAGTTGAATATTGCACACACACACACAGTCATGATGTGATGATGAATGCAATGCCATAAATATGTGGTGTGATGAATGTTGGTCTGTGAGAGCGCTGCCGCTGGATTTTAAACGGGAACTATAAATAAAAATGAATAGAATCTCGACCAGATTTTTCTCTGCTCAAACATTCACATCATATTAGAGACTCCTACGCTTTTGTAATAAAATGAGGTGCGTCCGGGCGTTAGAAACAAAAAGAGGATCCGGTATTTTTAACGTGTATTTTATCAATTACACAAATTAAGTTATTGGATTCATTGATTTGTTTGTTGGTTCGGTTGTATTTAGAGATCAGAGGCTTGATTTATTGTTTATTTAATTGCTTTTCTGATTTGTTGACCATTATTGATTCATGATTCTTGCATCAGTTCATTGGTTGAGCGATAGATTTGTTTGTATGTTGATTGCTTTATTGTTTGGATATATAAACAATATAAACAGATATTTATTCCTTCATTTGCTGGTTTGATTTTTGGTTGGTTGGTAATCGATTAGATTGTTAATTGTTAGATAAACCGTGATTGATTTACTATTTGGATGGATGGATGGATGGATGGATGGATATAAAGGCAGACAGGCTGGTTGGCTCATTGATCATTTCCTTCATCCATTGTTTGATTGATAGTCTCATAAATTTCTGTGATTCGCTTGCTTTAATATTTGCCTTAACATTTGTAAGCCGTGTTCTGCGCCATCTGTTAGGGTTCAATAAAAAATAAAAACAGGAGCTGGTAAACACCTCGGCAATATCAAAGACATGCACAAGCGAAAATGTGCTTTTATTGGGCTGTCAGATGGTAATGACAGGTTCTCAGTCGGAACCTAGTGTTATAAAGCTGAGTGACACTTACGGATGCGCATGCCGTCCTGTCTTTTTCTCATGAATAAAGCATCAATGCGTTTTTGTGTGTTCAAGAGAGGGCTTGATCTGCATTTACCACTCTTTTTATTCTTTCACCACATTTTAAGTGGAATTTATCTTATGGCTTTTGAACGCCATCAGTATGCTTAAGCGCTAAGCGCATCGTCATTGTTCTACACGCCTTCATAATGGTCCGCCATTAACGTGCTGCCACCTTTCCACCTATTTCATGGAGACAGAGCTCCTCCTGGAAAAACGCATGGTCTACAGTGGTACACCTTTTGGGGGTGCGGACGTGAGGATTCCTCGCGTACATAAGGGGGAGAGATAAATAGATAAGTCCACATGAGTTATTTGCAAGTCACTACTTAGTGCTTCTCAAAGAACGGAACAAGGTCCAAAGTTTGGGTCTTGTTTGGAGCCTGGTGTTGGTATTTGTTAGGGACTGTAGGCAAGTCATGCCTTCGTCCAGTCTATTTGTCACAAGGGTGGGAATAGGAAGGATTCAAGGCAGAAGAAGGGAACTGTCATGAATAGAATAACCCTTATTTGTCATATGTACATAAAAGCACAGTGAAATTGTTTCTTCGCATATACCTGCTTGCTTTTGGGAGCAGGGGTCAGAGAGCAGGGTCAGCCATGATACATCATCCGCTGAAGCACGGAGGATTAAGGGCCTTGCTTAAGGACCCAAGGGCGGAAGCTTGGCTATACCGGGGTTCGAACCCTCCAACCTCCAGATTAGTAGCCCAGTGGTGCTTGCCAATGCAAAGCGCGGCTCCGGGTGCGACCCTCGAACCCTGCTGTACGTTTTTAGTGCTGACGTCCAAATGCGCGCTTGTCCGGAGATACTATCGTTTAGACACCCAAAACGCCTGTTTTGGCCATTTTTTCGGAAGAGGGTGGGGCCAATGACACATCACATGACCCCGTTTCGCATATTTTTTATGTTTGCCGCGACGTCACGTGACATCACACGGCATGCGTAGAGACATTTGTAGTCAATAGCGATCGTCATGGACAAATTCAAACTATGATCAAACTCATACTATGATTGAAACATAACTTATTCGTAGGGTGGAGACCGTCTATATACTGAAAGTGCCATTCCAGCGTGGAATGCTGGAAGAGGAAGTGCTAGGGTGTCATGACACCATGATGCTCCACCCTTCCAGGTTCTATGACATATCAGTCTTTGGATTTATTCCAAAAGGCAAGTTGTGCCAAAGTGAGTAAATCTTCCCTCCCATGGTAGTCAGAAAGGCACAGAGATCCAACTCTCAGTTGGAACTATGGATATTGGCTGTGGTAATCAGGTAATCCATAGGCAGCCTCCTTAGGTATAGTACCGGTCTGCTACTGGTCTGACAAGGATGCCAGGCTGGTGTACAGTCTCTCAGGACTGATCAAGTGTGTGCCTGGAGGAACCGCGAAGAGAAGCCACTAGGGTGCTCACTGGGCCTCTGAGAGGCCGCAAGCCCCCCCTCTGAACCAACCAGACCCTGGTGGAGATGATGGAGGCTCACTTGGGAGGTAACTATGCCCTGAAGCACTTCAGCAGCAGTCGGTGATGTGACCCACCCATTCTGGGTGATGTCTTACTAGTCCATGGTTGGAATTTTGGAGTATGTTCGCAAAGCAGAGTTCCCATTGCATCACCCACATAGCTTGAAGTGCATAAGACTATAAAAGTACAAACACTGAGCAATTTATGTAGAATAAAAAAAGGATACAATCCAGTGAATTCAGGGCAAAAAAACATTGTTTGCATGGAAAATATTCTGAAATATGGCGCAATATGTATTTAGAGTATAGAGTGCATGCAAGTGTGCATAAACATACTGGTTTAGGTGTTTACCTGGACTGAGATGAGAATTGAGAGGTAGCAGGATGTTGATTAATCTGATTTGCTTCAGGGAACAATCTGTGAGTCAGATGCTATAATACATGAAACAACTTTAGTAATGGTAGGTTTGTTTTCCAATACTTGTTTGTTTGCTTGTTGACCCCCAGGTGGTCCCCAGACTCCATACTCTGATGTGGGATATGAGAAATCAATCCAAAAAATAAAAAAAAAAAAAAAAAAAAAAAAAAAAATAAATAATAATAATAATAATAAATGTCATAAAAGGTTTTTGCATAAGGTTAAGACTGAAAAGTAAGATAGGAATAAAATCAGTTTTATTGTTTTTAATTCGTGGATTGGATTCACTCCTCCCAGAGAAACTCCACTTTATAGGCTTTAAAATAAGTATTATAAAGGGTGTTTTTTTTGCCTTGTAGATGTGGCGGTAGAATATAAGGCGAAGTTTCCCATTTGCCAGATCGTTATGAGCAAGCCCACACATCATTCGGGCTGATTTGTTTAAAAAGGGGCCTCTAGAGATTAACTGGTGTCTGTTTTCTTTGCCAGTAATGGAGTGTGATGTCAGTGGAGGGCACACCTGCAGCCTTTAAATCAAGCACTCATGCTCTGGGGCAGCTTTGAAATTTAGATTTTAGGCCTTGTGCAAAGGGGGGGAAAAATGCTGTTTGGAAACAGTAATTTACCCCCGCCGCCTGCAAAGGGATGACTATGCAATAGAAGACGGGGGGTGGGGGGGGGGGGCAGGGGGTGGAGGAGAAGGCAGTGAAGCTCCCACGCTTGGGACTGAGCCGATGAAGTTAACTACACTCTAAAAATATGGGCAGTGCATCTCACATTGCAGTGAGGCCTGAGCTTTGCACCCAAGCCTTTCTCACAAAATCTCGCCCTGTTGGATGTAAAATGCAAAGTGCATTACATTAAGATTATATTGTGTTAGTGTGTAGCCTGCACATATATATATATATATATATATATAATATATATATATTATATATATATATATATATATATATATATATATATATATATATTTATTTATTTATTTATTATTAGTGCTGTCAAAGTTGTTAACACTTTAACGCAAATTCACTTTAACGGCGCTAATGTTATTAACGCGTGATTAACACAGTGTGCGTTACTATGTGAGTGATACGCTCCTTCACTCTGCGTTGTGTTGGCGAATGAACGAAACCCGAACAACAAAGAAGAACAAATAAATAAAGAAACGTTCAGTGCATCCACTCACGCTTCTTAAATTTCCGCGAATTACAGCTACTAGCTGCGCATTCACAACAGGTACAATCTCCTCACTATATTAGCGTATATTACCGCATGGAACCTTACGCAAGCGCATTGCATTCCCAAATCCATATTACGCAATAAAGCGCATTTTATCTTTTCTGAATGCAATAAAGCGCTTCCGTATAACCTAAACACCGTATCACCAGTTTATATGGAAAAGCAACTGGAACACAATTCTTAAAGGAGCCACGTCCCATATTTTATTATTAAAACAACCACTAAAAAAGTAACACTTTTAATGAACAAGAAATTCATATTAAAAAGAGTAAAATAAATATTATTTTACATATCATTGCTGAACAAGCCTGGGGTGACTGCAGCAAGAAATTAACTCCCAAACATTCCAAACACTGGAGAGTGAGAGATTTCATGACGACTGTAGCAGTAGAAATTGTTCCTGAGCGACTCATAAATTAGCTCAACATATGAGATGATTATACGTCCAACACCAAATACTTAATCCCTTCAAAAGTTCAAAGAAACAGCATATGTAGAATAATATTACTTCGAGTATTGATTAAGAGGTTGCTTATCTTCAAAGTCCAATATCTGATATCTTAATGAACAGGACCTGATGCATTTCTTGATGTCTTTGGGGGTCCTCTTGGGGTCAGTGTGCTTATCGGGAACACCAAAGTGCACCGATTCCATTCTTTCCTGTGTTTTATCGGGTACTATTGACCCGTGTCACGTTCCTGTGATGTAATCCATTACCGCCTGCTCTGTGAAGTGCCCTTACATACTGAAGGTAGAAGGAATAAAGGACGCGAAATACCACACAGTTCTTATAAGGGTCATAGCAAGCACTATAGTGGATATAGAATCCATTAGCACATGGACCCCATGATGCCCACTTAGATAAGGATTTGAAAAAAAGAAAAGAATATATATATATATATATATATCTATATATATATATATATATATATATATATATATATATATATATATATATATATATATATCTTTGGGGTGATGTAAAAGCTTTTGTCAAATTGAATTCTGATTGAGTGCGATAGATCATTAATCATTAAAATCCTGATGTACATGTGAACATGGGCATTTCTTATAAAGTGATGTTTATTTCAGGAGGCATTTGCGCATTTCTAGAAGAAATCGAGTAGAATTGTGTGTGTGTGTGTGTGTGTGTGTGTGTGTGTAATTGAGCACAAGTGTGCTCAATCAGTAACTGTTGGATTAGTAATTGCAATCACTGTAGACTATGGGAAATGGAGGTTACGGCAGCCATGTTCGAAGGTCACAGTCTTTTCTGGAAAATTCGAATTACGAGTTACAGGTCGACCTGACAGCCAAAAAGTAGGTTGAATCAAACCTAGATATTGATTTAAGACTGGAGCATGTCAGCATAATAAAAATTATTTAATTTAATTAATTAATGTAACTATAAATGTTTATATATATATATATATATATATATATATATATATATATATATATATATACACAATGGATATTTCTTTTCGCATTGCAATTTTCCAATGTACATTATTTCCTCCATAAAAGAGAAGATTGTGAAGGAATGTTTTTGGGTGATACCTCGATCGTGCAATTACGTTAGAATTGCATGGCATAATTGTACAACATTGTAGCCTCTTGTAATTACAATAGCGTTTTAAAATGACGCCGGAGTATTCCGCTGAAGATTTCCGTTCCCTCATTCTCTTCTGTCTCCTGCCTGGTGCCTCCATCCTCAGCGTACCCCATGTCCGTCCTCAATCACACCTCTTTCACTGCATATCTTGCATGGTCCCTCTAATAACCACTAGCCATATCACCCTGTAGCCCAGTGCTTCTCAATGCTTTTCTTCTACGCCCACACTTCAGAAGATGTTACGCCTGCCTGCTACACCCACAATTACTGACGTAGCATTCACAAAGCAGGATGTTTGTTGGCAATATACGGCATGTTTGCACTGGAAAAACTCAAGTCCGCTGCCAACATTTTAAGATACAGTACCGGTCTTTCCGTGTCTCCCACCATAGTCACGGTGAATCCAAGCCCTTCGTTATATTCTCCTGTCAAAATATTCCCTGCGCATACTCCAACAATGAAGAAGAAGAAGAGCTGTTATTTGTCACATACACATTTGACACATTTCTTCGCATATCCCAGCTTGTTGTTGGTAGCTTAGTGCAGGGTCAGCCATGATACGGCGCCCCTGGAGCACAGAGGGTTAAGGGTCTTGCTTGGCCAGGGTGGCCAAGGGTGGCAGCTTGGCCATACTGGGGCTCGAACCCGGATCTTCTGATCAGCAGCCCAGCACCTTAAACCACTGCCCCCCAACCCGAAGAGTGCCACAGCCACCTAGTGGATGTGAAATTATATTTTGTTCTAGTACGACACAAAAGAATATACCCCGTGGGGAAGTCACAGGCGCCCCACTATTTGAGAACCACTTCTGTAGCCCACGACTGTGACTTATTAAACTGGAAGGACGATAAAATGTGCAAAAATTACCAGTATATACTTTATAACATATTTTGTTACAGCTACAGTGGTACCTCGCTGTACGGCGTAAATTTGTTCCTCAGAAAGCAAGTGAATCCGATGTTGTCCGAACTGAATTATCCCTTTTATCTTAGGTCATGATCGATTAACGCATTCCTCTAGATGGCGCACCAATCTGAACGCGACGGAATCTGAAGGAAACGATGTTAACAGACGTCAAATTCCCAACATTCGCTGAAAGTACCCCAAGGTACCACTGTATTACTAGTTTATGTGCAACATGTATATATAAATGTGTTTTTAGGTTTCATGACCCAGTAAGCACTCAGCTACACTCTCCCCACTTGGTCTCCACTTATCAAGAAGAATCCAGGCATCGGGATGAATCAGGACGATATGAAAAGAACAAGTAAAAGAGAGGGAGAATGTAAACACCGAATGTCAGTAGAAACATTTCCCCCTGATGTCTTGAGTAAGTAAAAGATTCACATGTTAACGTGGACACTGCTCATAAACATACTGAACATGACCCTTTTTTAAAGATTTGTGAGGATTAGATAACATAGGAGGTTTTTTTTTAAATCCGCAGTCCCTAGTCTATGTGTGTGTGTGTGTGTGTGTGTGTGTGTGTGTGTGCAATGGTAGCTTTAATCATTCTTCCACTCTTGGGGATGTAGGAGGGAGCTGTGGAAGACCTGAGAGATTTAATTATCTTCTCGGGTGGAATGAATCACACACAGTAGAGAGTATTTCCTGAGCTGCTGACTAATTTATACATTCAGTGATAATAACAAGACTGACTGGCAGTAATGAAGTATGACCCTTGGCCTTTCCAGGCTGAAATCCGTGAAAAAAAAAGTTGCAACCGTTTGTTTTTTACGTACCGTTGCTATTTTTGTTTTTTTCTTTACACTTTTTTTTCAGCAGAAAAAAAGACTCCTAGGTATTTGATTTGCTCAGTGCTATTTCTTTCCCCCCAGACCAAAGGTGCAGACGCATGCGGCGAGCTAAGCGCAAACGAACTGTGCAGAACGCTGACCTTGAAATACACGTCGAGCGTTTCGTTTGCGGGTCCATGTAGACTGTCAATGTGTTAAAAAAAAAGTCTTGAATATGATGATTAACTAAAGGTACATTAAGCAGATTACAGCAAAGTGAAATTCGTTGCATATCCCAGCATTAAGCCAGAACCAGTAGGGCCTTCATCTGGGGCCCATTAGTGGATGTTTGGCAATATTGACTTTCCACTTTCCTGGTATATGGTATGCATTCATTCATTCATTCATCTTCTACCGCTATATGCGATCTTCCCTCGGGTCACGGGGAGTCTGTGCCTATCTCAGGCGTCTATGGGCATTAAGGCAGGATACTCCCTGGATGGGAGTCCCTGAATGCCAACCCATCACAGGACACACACACTCACATTCACACATTCATACACTAGGGACAATTTTCCAAGGTGCCAATCAACCTGCCGTGCATGGTTTTGGACTGGGGAGGAAAACGGAGAACCCGGCAAAAAAAACCCAGAGGCACGGGGAGAACATGCACAAACTCCACACACACATGGCCGAGACGGGAATCGAACCCGGACCCTGGCGGTGTGAGGTGAATGTGCTAACCACTAAACCACCGTGCCCCTATATGGCATATACATGTGAAAGAATAATAAAGGTGTGCAGAAATGTTCAGAATTGGGTGGAGGTTGGTTTAAATTGGTGTATATTTAAAAATCCAGATGTCTTCTGTTTTATCAGCTAGTATCCAATTTATTCCATCCTAAAAATGCAACAGTGGTCCACCAGGAACCAATAATAATATCGTCAGTGTATACACACCAAAATAGACACATGCATGTCTAAAGATTAAGTTGTTTTCCCCATAGTTCACATAATATTTATTGTAAGGAATACTTTATATCAGCGCTGAAAAATAATTCTTCGAACAATAAGACTCAGGTTGACCCATGATGTCTCAAGAGTAGAAAGCCATAAATTGAGTATTAAAAAAAGTAAGAAGATATGGTTAAGGAGGCTCTGGGTTGTTTGGTAGTTACAATATGGTATCAAATGTTTTAAGATTAATGGTTTAACGATTTAACTGGTGCTCGAACCCCCCACCCTTCTGATCAGCAGGCCAACATCTTAAACCACTGAGCTACACCCCTCCCCTTGGTAAAACCATGGTAAAAGCTTGGTAAAACCTTGGTAAAAGTTTGGCAAATTCTTGGTGAAAGCTTGGTTAAAAGCTTCATAAAAAGCTTCATAAAATGCTCAATAAAAGCTTGGTAAAACATTGTTGACAAGCTCCATAAAACCTTGGTTAAATCTTTGTAAAAACTTGCTTAAACCTTAGTAAAAGCTTCGATAAAGCTTGGTAGAAAGCTATATAAAAAGCTTCGTAAAATGCTCTGTAAAACCTTGGTTATAGCTTTTTAAAACATTGGTAAAATTGGTAAAAAGCTTGGTACAATGCTGGGTAAAACCTTGGGAAAAAGCTTAGTAAAACCTTGCTTAAAACTTGGTAAAATCTTGGTAAAACGTTGGTAAAAACTTCATAAAACCGTGGTTAAAGCTTGGTATAAAGATAGGTTAAAGCTTGGTAAAAGCTTAGTAAAACCTTGGTAATAACTTCATAAAACCTTTGGAAAAGCTTCATAAAACCTTGGTTTTACCTTGGTAAAAGCTTGGTAAAAAGCTTCATAAAAAGCACCGTAAAACCTTGGTTAAAGCTTGGTAAAACCTTGATATATGCTTGGTTAAATCTTGGTGAAGCATTGGTAAAAAGCTTCATGAAACCTTGGCGAAAATTTGGTAAAAATCTTGCTAAAATCTTGGTAAAACCTTGATAAAAAGCTACATAAAAATCTTGGTAAAACCTTGGTTAAAGCTTGGTGAAACCTTGGTAAAAGTTTGGTAAAACCTTGGTGAAAACTTGGTAAAACCTTGCTGAAAAGCTTATTAAAACCTTGGTTAAAGCTTGATTAAAGCTTGGTAAAACCTCGGTAAAAGCTTCATAAATCTTGTTTAAATCTTGGTAAAACATTGGTAGAAAGCTTCATAAAACCTTGTTTAAAGCTTGGTTAAACCTTGGTGGTGAAAGTTTGGTAAAAGCTTGGTTAAAAGGTTGGTAAAAAAGCTCCGTACAACATTGGTAAAAAAAACATTCACATAACCTTGGTTAAAGGTTGGTAAAACACTGGTTAAAGCTTGGTAAAATCTTGGTAAAAAGCTTAATAAATGCTTGGTTAAAGCTTTGTAAAAGCTATGTAAAAGTTTGGTAAATCCTTGGTGAAAGCTTGGTAAAACCTTGGTGAAAGCTTGGTGAAAGCGAGGGTAAAACCTTGGCAAAAGTTTGGTAAATCCTTGGTGAAAGCTTAATAATAGCTTGGTGGTAAAAGCTTGGTTAAAAGCTCCGTAATACATTGGTAAAAAGCTTCATAAAACCTTGGTTAAAGTTGGGTAAAACCTTGGTTAAAGCTTGGTAAAAAGCTTCATAAAAAGCTTTGTAAAATCTTGGTAAAAGCTTGGTTAAAAGCTACGTAAAACACTTCGTAAAACTTTGGTAAATTGCTTGGTAAAAAGATTCATAAAAAGCTTCATAAAACCTTGGTTAAATCTTGGTAAATCCTTGGTAAAAAGTTTAGTAAAACCTTGGTTAAAGATTCATAAAACCTTGGTTAAAGCTTGGTAAAACATTGGTTAATGCTTGTTAAAACATTGATAAAAAGCTTCATAAAACCTTGGTTAAAGCTTTGTAAAAGCTTTGTAAAATCCTGGAAAAAGCTTGGTAAAAAGTTTCATAAAACCTTGGATAAAGCTGTGTAAAACGCTTCATAAAACTTTGGTAAATAATTAGGTAAAAAGCTTCACAAAAAGCTTCATAAAACCTTGGTTAAAGCTTGGTAAAAACCTTCATAAAACTTTGGTAACAGCTTGGTAACAGTTTGACAGTTGAGACAGTTGAGCGGGCATCTCAGGATGATTGAAAAGCTCCACAGTGAATAAGAAACCCAAGGGTCAGGACAAAAAAACATGTCTGGGCTAGATGCCAAGGTTTGGTCAAGAGA
This sequence comes from Kryptopterus vitreolus, assembly GCA_030449085.1. Classification (NCBI taxonomy): domain Eukaryota; kingdom Metazoa; phylum Chordata; class Actinopteri; order Siluriformes; family Siluridae; genus Kryptopterus; species Kryptopterus vitreolus. The sequence continues at coordinate 22,283,057 of JACRUU010000011.1, forward strand.
AGCCCAAGGTTTGGTCAAATATACAAGACACTAGGCATGAACAAACAGGGCTAAAAATGAACATAATAGTTTTTTTTTACTTTTTATTATACCACTGTTGTTATGGTTACATATTCTAGCGTGGTGCTTTAATGTCATGCTGGAATTATAGTAATTAGGAGCCAGTTAGGGTTTAGAGATTTGGCTTAAAGCTTTTCATTGTGGCATTATTTATTTATTTGTATATTTATGGAAACACAAAACACTTTATTTGACTCGAAGCTAGGGAGCTTAATTACACTATAGCATCTTTTATGTGGTTGATGCTAAAAAATTAAAGAAAAAGTCTAAAAAACAACACATCTATAGTTACATTTTTACATTTCACTTCTAATAGAACCATCTGGGTGTTGGGGACAATGTGAGCATTTGTTTTCCAAGATAGATTACCATTATGCTGTCGCAATGTTTAAGATTTATCTCTATATACTATAGTACAGTGGTCCCAGGCCCACACGGAAAGAATACATAACTTACATTATTTCCTTTTTATTTATTATATAATTCTGAACGATGTTTATTTTGCAAAATTACCTTTTTGCTTTTTGGCAGCAAAAAGGAGCATTCGGCAGGTGGTCATAATGTTATGCCTGATGGGTGTAAAATAATAATAATAATAATTCATTACATTTATACAGCGCTTTTTCTGGACACTCAAAGCGCTGTACATTATGAGAGAGAGGATCTCATTCACCACCAGCATACAGCATCCCCCTGGACGATGCGATGGCAGCAATAGTGCGCCAGAACTCCCACCACATACCAGTTTACTGGTGGAGAGGAGACAGAATGATGAAGGCAATCAGGAGATAATGGGGACGGTTAGGAGGCCGTGATGGTCGGAGGCCAATGGGTAATCTGACCGGATGCCGAGGACACGCCTCTACTCTTTTTCGAAAGACGGTAAAAGAGCATTGTTTATTCTTGTTTCCTCAAGGTTTTAGAATAGACTTTATTTGTCATATATACATTACAGCACAGTGACATTCTTTCTTAACATATCAGAGCTTGTTTGGAAGCTGGGATCAGAAAGCATGATAAGGTGCACCTGGAGCACAGAGGGTTAAGGGCCTTGCTCAAGGACCCAAGAGAGGCAGATTGGCGATACCGGGGCTCGAACCCCCGACCTTCCGATCAGTAGGCCAGCACCTGAACTACTGAGCTATGTCCCTCCCCCTTTTGGTCTTCCAAACCAAAAATTGGCAACGGTTTACTAGGTTATGTACCTTCCAGTGTATTGACGTATGGGTACATGTTACTCGCAATGGACCGGTATCCCATGACCAACCAGAGCAAGACCAGAATCAAGCTTTTTGCTGAATATGCATAATAATTACACAATAATGAGGACGACGTACACCGAATAAAAATCAGCCCACATTTCTGTATTCGTAACAAGACCTCAAACACGAAGCGTATTCTTCTCCAGGCAGATTATTACATCATTAGGGCTCAGCAGGACATGACCAGGCACCGTGTGGTATGTTTTTTTTCACCCTTTTCCCTTACACGTTCCCATTTTCCATCAGCTTCACCTTTTGCTAAATCCCATGGACCCACCGCTTTAAATTTTCTCCCAGAACGTTTGTGGGTTTTTAAGATACCCTCAGGGCTACCGCAGTTGGCAGCGTGGGAAGCACTAAAATTTCATTTTATACACAGCGTCTTTTCACACTATATAATCAGTGCCATGTGATCTGGCAAAATCCACAACCTTCCACCCACTGCTGACGGGAACGTTTCTCCTTCCACAGCAGTTAAATAAAAGCCAAAGCATTAGGGGCCTGTTTCAACCAGAATACACGAGGCCTGGATTAGGATTTATATTTATACATTATATACACACATACATATATATATATATATATATATATATATATATATATATATATATATATATATATATATATATATATATATATATATATATATATATATATATATATATATATATATAATCGTTTTTCTGGTAACACTGTATACCATAGCACTATTGAATTGTGTGTTCTAAATGGGCCAAAGGTGAGGTTCAGTGTTTGCTAAGTGTGTCAATTTGACCTTGAAATGTCCCCTAAAACCATGTAGACTATTTCATTCAAGGTTCCATGCAGACTATTCAGCTTCCGTGAATGTGTTTCCCTGTAAGTATAACCTACAGCGCAATGCAAAATGATTCATAGCCCTTGAATATTTCCACATTTTTTTCACGTTATAACTACAAGCTTTAAATGTATTTTATTGGGATTTTTAGGAAATTATATCGATTTTTTTTGTTTACAAATCAAAATCTGAAAAGTGTAATGGGCATAATGTATTCGCCCCCCCCTTTTACTCTGATACCCTAAATACAATCAACTGCCTTCCCAAATCCTGCTGCGGGGGTGCTTTTCTTCAGCGGGGGTAGGAAAGCTGGTCAGGCCGCAAATGACTTGATACCAGGGGGAGGTTCACCTTCCAGCAAGACAAACGACCCTAAACAGCTACAACGGATGACGACGAGATCAAAACGCATTCTTGTGTTTGAATGGCCCAGTCGGATAGAAGTGAATTCCCAACAAATGTTTGGGAACGAATTGGGAATGCTTTTATTTTTCATTTTTTATTTTTGCATTTTAATAATATCTGAAAAATAATGAGGAGTGTAGGATTGTGCTGTTTTGGGGAAAATAATTAACTTTGGACTTGAAGTCTTTGGGACACCTGATATTTGAAGCTATTTGTGGTCCATACTGTTAAGCCAGAATTATTATTATTTTTATATTTTTTATATAGGATTTCTTTGGATGCATTAGCATTGAACTGCATGAGATGAACATACCACTGCGCACAAAGCCAGCTGTATGACGATGTGTTTTACACGGCCTGGAGTGGAAGATCTCCTGCTCTGATCTCCACATTCCCAATCCTGGTCGTATATCTTGCCTGAAAAGTAGAGCTTTCCATCTTTTTCTTTTTATGCACATGTGAATATCATTCATTCATTCATTCATTCATTCATCTTCTACCGCTATATCGATCTTCCCTCGGGTCATGGGGAGTCTGTGCCTATCTCAGGCGTCTATGGGCATTAAAGCATGATACACCCTGGATGGAATGCCAACCCATCGCAGGGAACACACACACACACACATTCATACACTAGGGACAATTTTCCAAGGTGCCAATCAACCTGCATGTTTTTGGACTGGGAAGAAACTGGAGAACCCGGAGAAAAACCCCCTGAGGCACGGGGAGAACATGCATAAACTCCACACAAACATGGCCGAGACGGTAATCGAACCCGGACCCTGGCGGTGTGAGGCGAACGTGCTAACCACTAAGCCACCGAGCCCCTCCATGTGAATATCAGACATTCTTAAACACAACAAGCATTTCTGTAGCAGCATTATAAAACCTAAAATGTGTTAAATGAGAGATGGGAAGAAAAACAACAACAACAACAACAACCCGGGGCTGTTTGGTTGTATTTTGCACTCTTGCTCAGACTGTGCATAGCGGTGATCTTTCTGTGTTGTTGATGGACACGTTCGTAGTTTTACATCCACATTTGAAGACGTTTCAAAATATTTGCCCAGCATTTGAATGTAGGCACTTCCATCTTTTTGCTTTGCCAACCCGGCTTAACCTAATTGCAAGACTTAATAGTCTTAAAGGCGTTTTTCTTTCTTTCTTGCTTTCTTTTTATGGTAGTGATGTAAAAAATCACATGACCTTATCCTGGTGGATCCTTTTTCATTTCCATCAGTTCTCTCTCGCTGCTCTCTAAGGATGTCTCAGAGGAGCTCCCTTCAGGCAAGACGATCCGGGGAAAAAAAAAAACCCAAACTCAAGAGATTGTGTCCAGAGTGTAATCTGAGTGGATGGTGAGGAACGAGATCTCCATTTTGCCCGAGTGGTGTTCGTTTTGCCGTGATGAATGGGGCCGAGTGCCACAGGAGGCCCGGAGGAGCAGACCAGTTCCGACAACCTTTCCGCTTTATTAATCACTGGATAAGGTTAGGGAGGACTGGAGGATTAGAAGCAGGACTGATGGAAAACGAAGCCTGATCGATCTGTGTGTCATGCCGGCAATATATTTTTAATACGTTGGAGCCAAAACCTTTTCATAGTCCAAATTTGACTTGGAAAATGAATGCACACAATCTATACTGTCGGTGGAGGAGGAAGGAGGGAAGTGTATGAGATCTTTGTGTTTATTAAGGGATAGGAATCCTATTCAGAGGTCAAAGGAAGGGTCAGTGCACAGCCAGACAAGGTAATCAAACAAGTGCAGGTCAAAACAAAGAGGTCACGAGGGACTGTGGAAACCGAAAGCTCAGAATTTGTACAACATAAATCTGTATCAAAGGCTTCAAAATTAAACATAAATTACATTCATCTTAATATGGATTAATCTGAAAAAGTCTTCTGTCTTCAAAAATCGAACTTTTTATAGTAAATTCTTAACCAACTGGATCGACATTAGATTGTCTACATACATACATACATACATACATACATGCATGCATACATAGATACATACATACCTACATACATACAAACATACATGCATACATACAAACATACATACATCCATGCATACATACATACATACATACATACATACATACATATATACATGCATACATACATACATACATACAAACATATACATACATACATACATACATACATACATAAATATACATACATACATACATACATACATACATACATACATACATACATGCATACATACATACATACATACATACATACATACATACATACATACATACATACATACATACATACATACATACATACATACATACATGCATGCATACATACAGAAATACAGAAATACATACATAGATACATACATGCATGCATACATATATACATAGATACATGCATACATACATACATACATACATACATAAATACATACATAGATACATACATGCATGCATACATACATACATAGATACATGCATACATAGATGCATACATACATACATACATACATACATACATACATACATACATACATACATGCATACATACATACATACATACATACATACATACATACATACATACATACATACATACATACATACATACATACATACATACATGCATGCATACATACAGAAATACAGAAATACATACATAGATAGATACATGCATGCATACATATATACATAGATACATGCATGCATAAATACATACATACATGCATACATACATACATGCATACATACATACATACATACATGCATACATACATACATATATAGATGCATGCATACTTACATACATATATATACATACATACATAGATGCATGCATACTTACATACATACATACATACATATAGCTGAGTTTTCACTGTACTCAGATCTGACTGTAATGTGGCAATATTTTACTCTCCAATAAAAAATCCATAAATAATTGCGGAGGATATTTCCAGTTTGCAGTTATTATGTAGATTGAAATCCATGCACGTCTTAAACCACAAACCTGGACTTGTGTATTAAAGGGGGTGGACTGTGTATTAAATCATAAATGTTGATTCAGAGAGTTGATATATTTTATATTCAGTAAAACTAGAAAAAAGTATAGTAACAAAGTACATTTACTCAAATCCATCACACCTTAATTTGGATTATTGACAAACATCGTCTGTATTTAGTGATCCTAGTGATCTTGAGCAGGGTTTTAATCTGGTCTGGAATCTACAGTATGTATTTTACCCCTTGTGGGTTTTAAACCACATAGAAATGCTGCTGGACTACCAGAGAGAGAGAGAGAGAGAGAGAGAGAGAGAGAAGAGAGAGAGAAGTTCTGTCATGTGATCTTTATCATTGTGGTGCTGTTTAGGACAGTCGACATGCAAGAGTTTCACCTTGGCCATCTTCATTTCTAAATAGAAAGGAGTGAACGGATCATAATTTAAGTAGCACTTAGAAATTTGACCCCCTTTTTCCAGATACCTTGCTATCTGGGTGTCTGAAATACACATTTTGTATTGTATTGTAAGTTCATCCTTTTTTAAATTAAAGCAAAACATACTGTAAACAGCACATACAGCTCTGTTTGCACGATCTGCTGGTTAAGCTTAGTTCTCACACTGTTTATATTAGGGGAACGGTGTATCTCAGTGGTCCAAGGTGCTGGGTTACTGATCAGAAGGTGGGCAGTTTGAGCCCCGGTATCACCAAGCTGCCACCCTTGGGTCCTTGATTAAGGCCCTTAACCCGCTGTGCCGTATCATGGCCGACCCTGCGCCATGACCTCAGCTTCCAAACAATCTGGGATATATTTATTTTTCATTGCATAGAAATAGGAGGGGACACAGTGGTTTAGTGGTTATCATGTTCTCCTCATACCTCCAGGATCCGGGTTCGATTCCCGTCTCGACCATGTGTGTGTGTGGAGTTTGCTTGTTCTCCCCGTGTCTCAGGGGTTTTTTCTCCGGGTTCTCCGGTTTCCCCCCCCGGTCCAAAAACATGCACAGTAGGTTGATTGGCACCTTGGAAAATTGTCCCTAGTGTATGAATGTGTGTGTGTGTGTGTGTGTGCCCTGTGATGGGTTGGCATTCCATCCAGGGTGTATCCTGCCTTAATGCCCATAGCCGCCTGAGATAGACACAGACTCCCCCGTGACCCGAGGGAAGATCGGATAAAGCGGTAGAAGATGAATGAATGAATGTACAACACTGTCGGCGCTACAGTAAATTGTTTATTGTCTTGTCTTCTATTTTATTGCCCATGTGCACGTTGCTTGTTTTTCTACTAAGTGTTTCTATTTTTTCTTTCTGTGTAAGTTTAGATTTATGTACAATCCTCTGTCTTGTTAATTTATATTGTCTGTTATAGTACCTTGGCCCTGGGGATACACTGTAAAAATGACACTAAAAGCTGCTTTGACTTGATTTTGGGGCGCCTTTGCTGGGCGCATAACTGGACAAGTTGTGCTTGATCATTAAAAGATATTTATATAGACCGTTATATTTATCCCGCCTGTGCTAGAAACGCTGTAGCGTCACTAAAAGCGTCGCTTTTCAGGAAGCGTTGTCTACAATTTCCTGTTCTGGATGTGGCCCCTGTGTGATTTGGTTTGAAAGAAAAGAGCGAGCACTTCCTGCAGTGTGGAAGAAAAAGTACAAAAAAACCCCCTCCGTACTCCCTACAGGGTATAACAAGATCTTTACCAACATGCCTGTTTATTTCCTTAGGGACTTTCCAGAGGTAAACAAATTCCGCCTGTAAAATATAACTGGACATCGCAAGAGGTACAACGTCAATACATTTCAAATAATCCGGAGT
>JACRUU010000011.1:22295409-22315409 GCA_030449085.1 Kryptopterus vitreolus
TTTTCGCCACTTTTTTTTTTTTTACTAATTTTTTCGTTTCTCCCTGAGCATACTCTGAGACTGAGAGCGCCCCGCTGGAGTGGATGTGCAATTATACTTTATTCTAGTAAGGTTAAAAAGCATATTTCCTGCGTTCACATGCCCCTGCCCCTCCCCCCCAACATCAAGCCATGCCCCGCCCCCAACATTGTGCCACGCCCCTTTACTTGAGAACTAGTCTAAATCACTGATTTTAAGTGTTTAGATGGAACCCTATTAGTAATCTTTAACATTACACATTTTACCACTCAAACAGCCACGTGAACGCATTTCACCACAGTAAAGAAAACACTGAGAGCTACAAAAACCTTTGACATTTGACATTTAAGTTTTATTTTTTGCTTTTATGATGTGTTTAAACTAAACGATAAGCTGTTGCATTTATGAAATCAATGAACGACTGCAGAAAAAAATGAAATGACATTCCTGCATGCAACAAAAACATTTTGAACTCGGAAAAAAAAAGACGTCTGGTTGAAAGGTTACTTTCAAGTCAAATCCTCAATGTATATTTGAGTCTCTGTATTTATGGGGTGAAAGTGCAGAACTTAAATTATCCAATTGTCGTTCTTTTACTGGCGCGTGCAGTCAGCTGTCAATAATTAGGGCCGTCAAAATGAATGGTATTAGCGCGTTATTCACTTTAAAGACACTGATGTTATTAACGCATGTTATTAACGCAGTGTACATTATTATGTCTGCTCCTTCACTCTGCGTTGTGCAGAGAACAGAATTCTTAAAGGAGCCACGTCCCATATTTTACAATTAAAACAACCACTCAAAAAGAACCATTGAAATGAAGAAGAAATTAATATTATAATAATAATTTCCAGAGTAAAACTTAGAAATGATGCATTTTTTTTTTCATTTTTATACTTCATTGATATTTTTTTTTCTTTGCATATCCCAGTTTGTTTAGAAGTTGAGGTCAGAGCACAGAGGTCAGCACAGCACCCCTTGGTTAAGGGCCTTGCTCAAGGACCCAAGGGAGGCAGCTTGGTGATACCAGGGCTTGAACGCCTTTGCGATCAGTAGCCCATTGTCTTTAACCACTGACCTACCCCCCTCACTAATGCATTCATATAGTTAGGCTTAACATTTTAGCAGTGTTGCGGATTGACGTTTGAAAAACAACCATGGATTTTGACATGGAAGCAAAAAAAAAGAAGACTCCGTACATCAGTCAAAAAAAGTATTTTTGTCATGAAAGTAAGCCTGAGACAGCTGCAGTCGATGTTAGGCGTTTATTTGTAAGTAGGGCAAGTGGATAAATCCATAAACGTCAGGTGAGATCGGGATGAAAAAGAAAGCCTAGGCACTCGCAGAGTAAACCGGGGGCCTGGGCAAAACTGGAAAACCGGGAAAGTCAGATATCCGAATGATTTACACTGCAACAGAAAGAAGGAATGAATAAAGAAAGACGAGGGTTTTGGGATACGGAAGAAAGGAATCAGGAATCATCGTGAAAGAAACAATAGCAATGCATGTGTCAGCGTGGACCCAAATGCAGACCACCAGACGTGTACAGTCTTTAATCCAAAAGTCAAGGGGAATAACAAACACTAAGAAAATATATCAACAAAAGGGAAATAAAACGTCCCAAAGAGGAGCGAAAATAGTTCCAAAAGGAGAAAAACACAGTCCAAAAATAGGCCCCACAAAAGTGGGAAACAAAAACAACATTCCATCGAGGGCAAACAGAGCTGGAGAAAAGAATCAGGAAACAAACCCAGAGGAAGATCCGAGTCAAGGGGCTGGAGAATCTCTGGAAGGGTACAGGGAATTCCTGGAGAGATAATGGTATGGTGGTTTAGCACGTTGGCCTCACACATCCCGGGTTGGGGGTTCGATTCCCGCCTCCTGCCTCCACCATGTGTGTATGGAGTTTGCATGTTCTCCCCGTGCCTCAGGGGGTTTTTCTTCGGTTTCCTCCCCGGTCCAAAAACATGCACGGTAGGTTGATTGGCACCTTGGAAAATTGTCCCTGGTGTGTGAATGTATATGTGTGAGATGGGTTGGAACCCCATCCAGGGTGTATCCTGCCTTGTTGCCCCAAGACACCTGAGATGGGCACAGACTCCCCGTGACCCGAGGGAAGATCGGATAAAGCGGTAGAAGATGAACGAATGATAATCTGGTAAGGAGAAAAGGCTTTGGGAGTTCCATGAATACCCAGCGGGGAAAAAACGCAAAACGGTTGCCGACCCGGACCCGGTGTCCCGTCCTCAGAAAAAAACTTCCGGGGCCACACCCCCATTATATTTGCGAGGGGATATTTCCTTTCCAGGTTTCCCTGAAGACTCTCCGGCCGCTCCTGCCTCCAATACGACCTGCTGCCTTTGTTCAAGCCCCTGGACCGTCCCCATTTCCAACTGGACTCTTTCAAGCCTCTATTCCTATAGACTTTCTGTGAGTTTCCTGTTTCTCTGCCTTGGATACTTCCACCCTGCGCCCCCGTGACCCGGGGAATTGAGCGACACGAACCATTGGGAGGTGGGACCCTCTGGACCCGACGGGCGCAGCACCCCCAAGCTGCCACTAGTGGGCCTGTGAGCAAGGCCCTTAACCCATAATTGCGCAGATGTAAGGCGCGATGGATAAGGTATGTGGATAAGGATAAAAGGAAGCCTAGCAATGAGGCGAACGCACAACAAGACAGAGGAGTACGGACACGGCCGATTTATTTTACTGATCAAGTTGCGCTTATGGATTTACAGTAATAGCAAAACATGTATTATTCCGTCGAGTCACATTTGTCCGACTTCCCGCCTTCCGCCGCGTAATATGAACCCGTATTCCGTCCCTGGCTTGGAATCCTGATCTGCCGAATAAAAAGCGATTTCTTGCTTTCTTTCTTTCTGTCCTTTTTTTTAAGAGCATGGAGTTACATCATCTGGGTCTTTTTTAAACCACCACGCTTGGGAGACAATTAAATCTTCTCACTTCATTTTTGTGGAAATTTCAGCATCGGCTGCATTTGTCACGCTCAATCACGCATCCCTGTTAGCAACGTTATGTCACAGCGGGGGGAATAACAGCACGCCGGATATAAAACAAAACAATGTCCCGGTCTGTGAAGTTTCTCTGCGCTGGTCTGCGTGATATTTTAGAATAGAAAAGAATAGAATAGCCTTTATTTGTCACATATACATTACAGCAATTCTGTCTTCACATATCCCAGCTTGGGTGGGTAGCTGGGGTCCAAGTACAGGGCCAGCCATGATACGGCGCCCCTGGAGCACAGAGGGTTAAGGGCCTTGCTCTAGGATCCAAGGGTGGCAGCTTGGCCATACCGGGACTTGAACCAGAATCTTCCGATCAGCAGCCCAGCGCCTTAAACCACTGAGCAACGCCCCCTATGTATGTTGGTGTTTTATGGTATAAATTTAAATAACTGTGTGTGTGTGTGCATGCTGTTTCCAGTTAAGATTAAGGTTAAATCACAGTGGAGTAATTTTGCACACGTTTGTGTGTGTGTGCGTGTGTGTGTGTGTTTATCATAAAAAAGCATCTTGTGCACATATAATCTGATACAGAAATGTTTGAACCATTTTCGTATTTTATTAAAAAGAAATAAGTCGCTAAATCTAATATAGATGCCTTACGAAGACCTTACGAAGGAGTTATGTTAGTACAGTTCGTAGGGTGAATTTGTTCGTAAGTTGTTCGGTATTGACCACGCTAGTCTCCTCTAAGCTATAAAAACACTAGTTTACTGTGTGTGTGTGTGTGTGTGTGAGATTAGGATTTAAAATGATTAGTAATAACTATGTTCACTACAGTGTAGACGGACAAACGTTCATTAAGCTCCGTGATTGGCTAGAAGTGTGTTTTTTTATGGAAGCCGAACTAATTTGACTTTACAGACAGGTTTGTTCGTATTGAATCGTATTTGTTCGTAAGGTGAAGAGTGTTTGTATTGTGATTTGAAATCGAGATATATAATTCATTCGTTCATCTTCTACCGCTTTATCCGATCTTTCCTCGGGTCACGGGGAGTCTGTGCCTATCTCAGGCGTCTATGGGCATTAAGGTAGGATGGAATGAGGCACCCTAGATGGAATGCCAACCCATTGCAGGACACACGCACACACGCACATTCACACATTCATACACTAGGGACAATTTTTCCAAGCTGCCAATCAACCTACCGTACATGTTTTTGGACGGGTGGAGGAAACCGGAGAACCCGGAGAAAAACCCCCTGAGGCACGGGGAGAATATGCAAACTTCACACACACATGGCCGAGACGGGAATCGAACCCGGATCCTGGAGGTGTGAGGCGAACGTGCTAACCACTAAACCACCGTACCCCAGATATATAATTTATATTATAATTATTAATTTGAGTACCGGGGGCACGGTGGCTTAGTGGTTAGCACATTCGCCTCACACCGCCAGGGTCCGGGTTCGATTCCCGTCTCGGCCATGTGTGTGTGGAGTTTGTGCATGTTCTCCCCGTGCCTTATACATTTTATTTAGATGTTACAAGATCACCATAATCTTCAAATTTAGAATTATATTTAAAAAAAAGGAACTAACTAAAATAATTAAATGCTGATTAATTAGTGTCAAAAGATAAGGAGCACGGTGGTTTAGTGGTTAACACGTTCGCCTCACACCTCCAGGGTCCGGGTTCGATTTCCGTCTCGGTCATATGTGTGTGGAGTTTGCATGTTCTCCCTGTGTCTCGGGGGGGGGGTTTCTCCGGGTTCTCCGGTTTCCTCCCCGGTCCAAAAACATGCATGGTAGGTTGATTGGCACCTTGGAAAATTGTCCCTAGTGTGTGAGTGTGTGTGTGTGTGTGTGTCCTGAGATGGGTTGGCATTCCATCCAGGGTGTATCCTGCCTTAATGCCCATAGACGCCTGAGATAGACACAGACTCCCCGTGACCCGAGGGAAGATCGGATAAAGCGGTAGAAGAAGATTTAGAAGAAGATGAATGAATGAATGAATGAATGAATATTGTCAAAAGCCACCTCATCGTAGGGATGAAAGAGCCACATGTGACTCCAGACATGCTGGTATAGTGAAACATCCTCCCAGAAGAGTGGAAAGAATTACAAGAGTGAATTAGGGACTAAATGTGGAATACACAAATATACCTTCAGGATTTGGATAGAGGTTAGAGGCAGAAAAAGCCCATGACGACCCACCACTGGTATTTATATAGGTACAAAATGGGAGCACACTTTCACTATCTGTGACTAACACACTCGCTTACACCTCAGGGCAGTTTTGAGGAACGAATCCATCTGCCAACATGTAAAGAGCTCAGCATCAAAACCAGATCCCTGGCGCTTTGAGGCCACCGACTCCATGCTGTGTCTACATGCCATGCTTTTAATGCATTTTTGCTTTTTTTCTAAAGATTTTTTTTTAGAAACCTGCTTTGTAGGGGCACGGTGGTTTAGTGGTTAGTACGTTCGCCTCACACCTCCAGGGTTCGGGGTTCGATTCCTGTCTCGGCCATGTGTGTGTGGAGTTTGCATGTTCTCACGGTGCCTCAGGGGTTTTTCTCCGGTTTCCCCCGGTCCAAAAAAAATGCATGGTAGGTTGATTGGCACCTTGGAAAATTGTCCCTAGTGTATGAATGTGTGTGTGTGTGTGTGTGTGTGTGTGTGTCCTGCGATGAGGAAAAAAGTGGCTGGTACTTCAACTTTTACAGAGTCTTTTAAAACAGTGTCTGTAATTCTACCTAAATGAAGGATGTGTCTACATTTCTAGTTACCTAAGTAATCATGGGGGGCAAAATGAATATGCGAGGGGATAGACACTCATACACAGGGGTTTTTCCCACCATTGCTACATTGGATTCCCAGTCCTACCATCACTATCACATTCCAAATGGCTCAGTAATGGTAAAAAAAAAAAAAGTACGTTTTAGATACTTGCTGTGTTCTTGTTTTAAATAGTGCATGGTGTAACGATTTGACCCGGATGACTCATATAAAGCAATGAAAAGATGTAAAGGGAAAAAAAACGGAAGAGTTGGTGTCTTATGCATTTAATGATTGGCACACAGTAACTATGCTCCTCCCAAACATGAGAGATCAACCCTGTGCTAGCGTTACAAACAAAAGGGAGATAAAGAAAATAACCCAAAGTACGTTGAGCAAAATTGATCCTCCGTGGTGGTAAGCGCTCGCGGTCAGGGTCACGGCAATGTAGTTCCTTTTACATCATCACCACGTAAGGACCATCAGACCGGAAGTGATGGAAGTCTCAACTTGGCCGTTACAATGGTCATGGTAGTCCTGTGGTGTTGAAAAGACACCAGGTGAAGCTGGAAGTGGAGGAGATGAAGATGTTGAGATGTTCAGTGGGAGAGAGGAGGATGGACAGGGTTAGAAATGAGTTTATTAAAGGGACATGTAGGATATTTTGGAGACGAGGTGAAGGAGGATACGGGTTGAGACGGGTTGTGCAGAGGGGAGAAGAATGCTGAGGATGGAGGTAGCAGGCAGGAGGAAAAGAGGAAGGACAAGGAGGAGACGGAGGTTTATGGATGTTGTGAAGGAGGTTGTGTGCAGGTAGTTGGGGTAAAGCAGGCAGATGTGGAGCAGAGTGACCCTAACCTTGTATGCGCCATGAACCGGCCTTCATGGGGTAATGGATTAATACAAAAAAATTTTTAAAAAGCATACAAGCCGTATAAATACTGGTATTTTAATGCACAATGCTTGGTCTTCAAGTAGTGAAGCAGTTTTCAAAGCGTCATCGCACCATTAGAGAGACGAGGTTTGGCACGTGGGAACGACCTGTCGCAACAAATCCATACTTCAAGTATTTTTATGGTTCTTTTACCTTCCACAAACAATGTTTTTGCTCACTTTGTTATCTTGGGGGTTTCAATTTAGCACTAATGTAATATGTGTAAGCGGCCGGGACTGCTCTTTTTTTCAGTCATGTGACCGCTGTCATTTCCCGAAATAAAAACATGGTTCATTCATTCATCTTCTAGCGCTTTATCCGATCTTCCCTCGGGTCACGGGGAGCCTGTGCATATCTCAGGCGTCTATGGGCATTAAGGCAGGATACACCCTGGATGGAATGCCAACCCATCGCACGGTGCACACACACATTCACACACACATTCATACACTAGGGACAATTTTCCAAGGTGCCAATCAACCTACCGTGCATGTTATTGGACCGGGGGAGGAAACCGGAGAACCCAGAGAAAAACCCCCTGAGGCACGGGGAGAACATGCACAAACTCGACACACATGGCGGAGACGAAAATCGAACCCGGACCCTGGAGGTGTGAGGCGAACGTGCTAACCACTAAACCACCATGCCCCAAAACATGGTTCAGAATCAGATAATAAATAAAGACTGAAATAAGACCCAGACCCGGTACCAATTAACCCACGGACCGGGGGTTGGGGACCACTGATGTAGAGGACACAGTAATATCTATGGAAACCCATTTTATGGGAAAAAAATATGAATCATGTGCTTTCTGATCTTGAAGATTTTTTGAAATGATGGAGAGATTAAGCATCATTCTAGTCCAGCTATTCTGTGGTAGAATGACTTGACACCATTAGTGAATGAAAAGAATCACTTGTTTGACATTTTCCAGTATGTAACATGATGTTTATTGTAAAGAAAGTTTTTTTTTTATTTAAGAAAAAGTTTGGCTCTTCATGTAATCCACTTTTATTTTTTAACACATAAGACTCAAAGGGCAGCAGACACGGGCCTGAGGGCAGAATTTTCCCTGCCTACGGCTTGTGCTCAGGCGGCTCAAGCAGGTTATCCTAAGTGCCAAAAGCATGGAACCCGGGGATTTTGGTAACAAGCCCAAAGATCACCGACGGAAAAGATTAAAATATATTTAATTTTCACAAATCTGGCCGAACGTGCACTTTGCCAAAATATCTCAGCTTAAATGTCCTTCCACTAGGATCTATTTTTTTACCCCCACAGACAGATCTTAGCTCAGTGTGATTAGTCTGACATTTCCTTATGGGTTGTTTTCTTTTTTTCCCCCTGCAAATCCTATTGGTGCCTTTGTAAAGAAAGATTGTGTCACTTGTTCCTTTGTGAGAGAGCATTTGTTATATTCAGGACGGGTGTATTTGTTGTAACTGCACTAGACGTGAGTAATCATGAACATGACAGGCGGTTTATTCTCCAGCACAATGACAAAATGGTTCCAACTATTTAAAATGTTCCAATAAGGGGCTTCAGTAACAAAGAGCCTGAACGCTCGAATCTGTACTTTATCCTACAAAAGCCTTCGCAGCTCTTGAAGATTTGATCTTGGCGGATTGTAAAATGAATCACAGCTCGGAGGAGGAGAAAGGAAGCATTTGAGCGTCCGAGCGCGTTTGGCCGAGGTCGTTTGCTCTGGAGTGCGGCCGTGAAGCCGATTAGGGCTGAATAGTTATCACTGATAGAAACCAGATTTGAGTGAAGAGTTAAGTGATTATACAAATCAGAAGGTTTTCTTTTCCCCTACTCTTACTGGATGCCATCGATAGCATTTAGATATTATATTTGTATGTGTTCACGTATCACTGTGTAGCCTGATACTAAAGCTAAGCAGTGTTGTGCCCAGTTAGTACCTGGATGGATTGGAAAACTAGGTTGCTACTGGAATAAGTGTAAGCCAGCAGGGGGCGCTTATCCTGTGGTCTGTTTGGGTCCTAGCCAAGTGACGGGGTGTTACGTGTTTGTGGTAGGTCTAGGGGCTTTTTAAGGTCCACAACAACGATAATTAATAAGGTATCGTAACAGACCCAAAAAGAAGAAACAAACAAACCATCCAACACACACAGCTGTGATTAAGGTGTATTTACTTTAGTGCAAAGTGACAAAATGAAGGTAATTGTGTATTTACAATATGTACAGGTTACCAAAAGAAATACGAGGCTGAACTTGGGCGGTGCTAAAGAAAAGAAACCAAGAAAAATGTAAAGTTCTTCCCTAACTCCGGTTTATATATACTAAGCTACAAACAAGAAGAGGAAAAGAAAACAAGACCTATCTACTCTGCGCTTTCCTAACAAAATATAAATACAGGAAGTGGCACTCGCCCCTTACCTAGGGTATCTATACATGTAAACCAAACTACGTGTTGCGCAATGTATGAGCGCGCTCCTCCTTACCTGTCCAAGCCCCGATCATACAACACAACACAACACAGACCGCCCAGCAGCATCTTCTGTAACAGACTGCCAAACAAAGCCCTATACGTGCCATGGCACGTAACATGGGGAAACGATACTGTCAAAAAGCACCGTCACTGCACTTTAAGTGTCTAGAAAAGCACTATATAAATGTAATTTATTATTATTATTATTATTATTATTATTACTATTACTGTTATTAGTGGGCACAGTGGCTTAGTGGTTAACACGTTCACTTCACACTTCCAGGGTCGAGGGTTCGATTCCTGTCTCAGACATGTGTGCCTAAGGGGGTTTTTCTCCGGGTTTCCCCCCCGGTCCAAAAACATGCACAGTCGGTTGATTGGCACCTTGGAAAATTGTCCCTAGCGTGTGAATGTGATGAATGAAAGAAGAAATAAATAAAGAAACGTTCAGTGCATCCACTCGCGCTTCCTAAATGTCCCCGAATTACACCTACTGCGCATTCACAACAGGTACGATCTCCTCACTATATTAGTGTATATTACCGTATGGAACCTTTACGCAAGCGCATCGCATTCCCAAATCCGTATTACGCAATAAAGCACATTTTTACTGAACGCAATAAAGCGCTTCCGTATAACCTAAACACCGTATCACCAATTTATATGGAAAAAGCAACCGGAACACAATTCTTAAAGGAGCCACGTCCCATATTTTACACTTCAAACCAACACTAAACAAAGTAGCATTGTAAACAACAAGAAATAAATATGAAAAGAATCATTTCCAGGGTCAAATAAATCAATCATTTTATTAAAGGTAGAGATTTTAATTTTCGAAATGCATATAATTATAACATCTGTTACAGTTAGTTGGAGTGTTCTAAACATGAAAAGTATTCACGTATTGAACATTGCCAAAACGTGCGATTAATCACACACCCGAGTGTATCCCGAGTTAAGTTAACTCGAATGAACTTTTGCTCATATTGTGTTTAAGGAAATAAAAAAAATAATAAAATCACACATTTCTGCATTTAAAAATGTCTAATATGTAAATGTTATTTTAGCATGCTCCTGGAGCACATTAGTAAAGAACATTCTCTGGCGCTTATTTAATTCACCACCTGTTCGGTTATGTCCTTGTCTTGTGTGCTGCGTTTTAGATCAGATGTGTCTTTAGTCAGCTATTATTACTTTTCTCGCCGCGAGGGAGATGTGGACAGCGGCGCCGGCTGTGATTACAGGGAAGCATAATGAGCACTTAAAGGTGGGAAATGACGGTGTGTTTTTTTTTTTGTTTTGTTGTTTTTTTTTTCCCTCCCTAGCGTGCTGTGCTATGCATTACAAATTTGCGGGTTATGTGATCATTTTCAGAAGCGTTCTCTGTGGAGTCGCGTTCTGTCGTTTTTTTTGTCTCTCTGGGAGTTTAGGGTAGTGTTTGATTTAACAGAAGGCAAACAGAATCAGCCTTTAGAGAACAAACAAACAGAACGATCTGATGAAACCTGCTTAATGGAGAGAAAGAGAAAGAGATACCAATCCTGGCCACGTCCCAGTCTCTCCATCCGAAAGGGCAGACAGATAAACATCCACCTTCTGAAAGGGAAATTCTTAGTCACTTAAGTAGCTTTACATCTCTACACGGCCAAAACTCAAATCTAAAAAAAGAAATAAAAGCTTATTTCTAGATAATATTACCGTATGGAGGGGCACGGTGGCGTAGTGATTAGCATGTTCGCCTCACACCGCCAGGATCCGGGTTCGATTCCCGTCTCGGTCATGCACGGTAGGTTGATTGGCACCTTGGAAAATTGTCCCTAGTATATGAATGTGTGTGTGTGTGTGTGTGTGTGTGTTTGCCCTGCGATGGGTTGGCATTCCATCTAGGGTGTATCCTGCCTTAATGCCCATAGACGCCTGAGATAAGCACAGACTCAACATGACCCGAGGGAACATCGGATAAAGCGGTAGAAAATGAATGAATGAATGAATTACCGTATGGAACCTTACGCAAGCGCATCGCATTCCCAAATCCGTATTACTGCAATAAAGCGCATTTTTACTGAACGCAATAAAGCGCTTCCGTATAACCTAAACACCGTATCACCAGTTTATATGGAAAAAGCAACCGGAACACAATTCTTAAAGGAGCCACGTCCCATATTTTACACTTAAAACAACCACTAAACAAATAATATTGAAATTAACAAGAAATTAATATTAAAAGAATCATTTCCAGAATAAAATAAACATAAACAAATCACTAATGTTATTAAAAGGAGAGATTTTGAGAGAAATGTATATAATTATAACATCTGTTACAGTTAATCAGAGTATTAAAAGCATGAAAAGTATTCATTTGTGGTACATTGAAATCTAACTCATAGCGCTCGTGCCAGAAAATATTTGAATCGATTGACAGCCCTAATTAATAGTATTAACTTATTCAGCAATTTGAATAGCTGCAGTTTTGGAGACGCTTTAACCCAGTCGTCTAGCCGACATTGAGGACAAAATGAACTTGATATGATATTATATATAATATATGTATTAAAAGCAGAAACAATGGGCAAGTAGAAGGATTTGGGAGATTGATAAGGGCCTTCCACTTGCTCATTGTTCCTGCTTTTAGAACTTCATAATATAATATAATATAATATAATCCCAAAAATAGTTCATCATTTTTAAAAAATAATTGGGGGGAGGGGGTGGGACTCAGCAGTCTAAGGCATTGGGCTACTGATTAGAAGGTCAGGGATTCGATTCCTGGTATCGTCAAGCTGCCACCCTTGGGTCCTCGAGCAAGGTCCTTAACCCTCTGTGCTCCAGGGGGCGCTGTATCATGGCTGACCCTGTGCTGGGATATGCGAAGAAACAATTTCACAGTGCTGTAATGCATATGTGATAAATAAAGGCTATTCTATTTTGAGTAGCGATAATGTATAAATAATCCAATGAATAAATGATGTTTTCCATTCATTAATGAAAATCTCAGGGGGTAAGTCACTGGGCTCTGCTTGCTTATATATATATAGAGGGGCACGGTGGCGTTTTGTTTTAGTGGTTAGCACGTTCGCCTCACACCGCCAGGATCCGGGTTCGATTCCCGTCTCGGGAATGTGTGTGTGGAGTTTGCATGTTCTCCCCCGTGCCTCAGGGGGGCACAATCGGTTTTTTTTTCCCCGGGTTCTCCGGTTTCCCCCGGTCCAAAAAAAAACATGCACGCTAGGTTGATTGGCACCTTGGAAAATTGTCCCTAGTGTATGAATGTGTGCGTGAATGTGTGTGTGTGCCCTGCGATGGGTTGGCATTCCATCCAGGGTGTATCCTGCCTTAATGCCCATAGACGCCTGAGATAGACACAGACTCCCCGTGACCCGAGGGACCCGAAGATGAATGAATGAATGAATATATATATATATATATATATATATATATATTTATCTTCTACCGCTTCTACCGAGTCTCTGCCTATCTCAGGCATCTATGGGCATTAAGGCAGGATACACCCTAGATGGAATGCCAACACCATCACAGGGCACACACACACTCACAATCACAAACATTCATACACTAGGGACAATTTTGCAAGGTGCCAATCAACCTACCGTGCACGTGCATGTTTTTGGACCAGGGGGGAGGAAACCGGAGAACCCGGAGAAAAAACCCCCTGAGACACGGGGAGAACATGCAAACTCCACACACACATGGAAGAGACGGGAATCGAACCCCGACCCTGGCGGTGTGAGGCGAACTTGCTAACCACTAAGCCACCAGTGCCCATTTTATATATATATATATATATATATATATGTATATATATATATAGAGAGATAGATAGATAGAGAGAGAGAGAGAGAGAGAGAGAGAGAGATACAGGGAAAAGAGAACATTTCTCCAGATTCTTGGTGCTACATAAAACAACACATCACACAACATAGAGCTACAAAACACGGAGCGGAGAGCTCCACAAAACAGAGTAGAACATTGTACAAACATTTTACAATGTTAGGCTTGTAAAGAGTGTGACAGTGATGTGAATGGACAGTCATAGTGGAATGTGCAAAATGAGCATGTAAACACTGTTTGTGAGACCAGTATATACAATAAAGGTGTAATTCTATCCACCGAGGTGCTTTTCAAGAGGAGCCACTTGAATGGAGTATGACTCCTGCTACAGAGAGTATTTGGGTCAGATGTAGGGTTTGTGTGAGCGAAGGTGTCTGAGCTATCAGTGTGGCTTTCGCATTCTAACCAAGCAGAAGCAACCACTGAAAGTGGAGAAAGCCAGCTTAAACATACACCCGGGTGGACTTGGGTCTTCCTTCTGCTCGATTGGAATTAAAGCACTGATTCTTTGTGGGAAAAGATTGGGCATCCCCCGAGGGATGGAGGGATTTGTATATCACAGCTGGCTTGGGAACGTTTGTGGATCCTACAGGGACGAGCTGGAGTCTGTGGCCAGGAGAATTCTTTCCGACTTTCTTAGCCTGTTGCCATAGCAACATATCCACACAGGGAAAGAGGAAGGGAAATTTAAATGGATAGATGGATGGATAGATACATACGTAGACACATACTTTAAATGAATGAATGGATGGAGAGATAGCTATAAATATATATTGTAAATAAATAGATACATACATACATACATATATATGTACTGTAGTTAGTTAGATAGTTAGATAGATAGATTGGTAGGTAGTGGATGGAAGGATGGAGGGATGGAGATTTTGGTGGGTGGTGAATGGATGGATGGATGGACGGCTGGATGGAAAGGTTGGTAGGTGGTGAATGGATGGATAGATGGATGGCTGTAGACAGACAGACAGACAGACAGACAGACAGATAGATAGATAGATAGATATGTTACATACATACATATATACTGTAGATGGATGGATGGATGGATGGATAGACAGACAGATTTATATATATATATATATTGTGGATAGATAGATACTCAGTGCAGATTAAGAATTTTATGTGCGATCATGGATTGGTATCTGATGCAGTCACACGAGTGAAAGCTTTACAGACTTGCGTGCGCTGTGCGGAATGGAAAAGAGGACGACGATGAAAGAGAGTAAAAGTAATAAGGGTGAAATAGCTTGAATGGTATAGATGAAGAGAGAGAGAGAGAGAGAGAGAGAGAGAGAGAGAGAGAGAGAGAGAGAGAGAGGAGTCCCTCCTGGGTGGGGGGGGATTCACGAGGAGGGCGGCAGATTGTATGAAATATTTATAAATGTGAAGTCGAGTGGATCGGAGACGCTGGGTGAGAATTAATTTCATTGTGTTAAACCGCTGCAGGAGAACGACTCACTCAAACACACACACACACACACACACACACACACACACACACACACACACACACACACACACACACACACACACACACACATACACCTAGAGTTCAGGTCTCAAAGGGGAAACTTAACCAAGTGAGCCGAGACATTTATCCTCTCAGGAGACATGAACATTTATAGAACAGGAAGCTCTTAGTTTGGAATGGAGCGATATGAAAGGCGAACATAATAAACCGTAACAGGACATGACATGATATAACACACACACACACACACACACACCTGATTTTGTGCTTCATATTATTAGGTCATTTGTCATTCCTGCCTTTCAGCCTTCCGGTCTTTCTTTCTTTCATAGCGCCTTAGCGTGATACCCTTATGGTGTATCAGCTTCAACAAGGTTTATTTACACTCCAGTGTATTCAATTCAAATATATCAGATATACTGAATCAGATTTATCTGTATTATTAAACATATAAACGACCAGTAGAGCAGTGTAATATCCAGATACATTAACAGCACACAGCTTCTACACTATGTGCAGAATTTTTTGGCAAATAAGTATTTTGACCACATCATCCTTTTTATGCATGTTGTCGTACTCTAGGCTGTATAGGCTCTACTACCAATGAAGTATATCAGTTGATGTGCATGTGTGTAATGAGAAGGGGGTGTGGTCTAATGACATCACCACCCTTTATCAGGTGTGCACAATTATTAGGCAACTTCCTTTCCTTTCCATTTGGTAAAATGAGTCAGAAGAGAGAGAGAGAGTTGACGGACTCTGAAAAGTGTAAAATTGTGAGATGTCTTGCAGAGAGATACAGCAGCCTTGAATGTTTTGAAGCGGGATCACAGAACAATCAAGCATTTCATAGCAAAGAGCAAACAGGGTCACGAGAATATTGAAAGCGTTGAAAAAAGAAGGCGCAAAGAAACTTCAAAAATCAAAAATGAAGCTGCCGAGATGCCGTTTACCACCAGTTCTGCCATATTTCAGAGCTCCAACGTTACTGGAGTGTCAAAAAGCACATGGTGTGCAATACTCAGGGACATGGCCAAGGTAAAACGACCACCACTGAACAAGACACACAAGATAAAACATCAAGACTGGGCTGAGAAATCTCTCCAGACTGATTTTTCTGGTTTTATGCTGTGATGAAATGAGAGAGAGTCTTTATAGAGTCTTACTTGCCGGATCAGTAAAGGACAGAAAGCTCCACTCAGACACCAGCAAGGTGGAGGAGGGGTACTGCTATGGGCTGCTATCATTAAAGATGAGCTTGTGGGACCTTTTCGGGTTGAGGATGGAGTTAAAACTCGACTCCCAGTCCTACTGTCAGTTCTTGGAAGACAACTTCTTCAAGCAGTGGTATGAGAAGATCTTTCAAGAAAAACATGATGTTCATGCAGGACAATGCTCCATCACATGCCTCCAAATACTCCACAGCGTGGCTGATGGATAAATAGATGGATAAATAATGACATGGCCCCCTTGTTCACCTGATCGGAACCCCATAGAGAACCTGTGATCCATCATGAAACGTGGGCGATCTACAAGGAGGGAAAACAGTACACGTCTCTGAACAGTGTGTTGGACGCTGTGGTTGTTGCTGCACGCAATGTTGATGGTGAACAGAACAGAACAGAACTATATTGGTCACCGATTTCTTTGTAAAGGTCAGAAATGTTTATTTGTAAGTTTTCAGTTGTTATATTAGTTTGCCTGGCAAAAATAAATGTGAGATGGTGTATATATTTGGTTTTTATTAATTTGCCTAATAATTCTGCACAGCAATTATAACAAAAACCTGCACACACAGATATCCTCCTAAAATAAAATAAGACGGTACTTTCTTTAAGACCTTATGAGTCCATAGCATTTATATTTGTGATCTGCCAATTCAACCTACCGTGCATGTTTTTGGACCGGGGGAGGAAACCGGAGAACCCGGAGAAAAAAACCCTGAGGCACGGGGAGAACATGCACAAACTCCACACACACATGGCCGAGACGGGAATCGAACCCGGACCCTGGCGGTGTGAGGCGAACGTGCTAACCATTAAGCCACCGTGCCCCTTACTTAAGTAGAATATTAAAGACAAAATTTAATACAAAAAAGTCTATAAAATATTTATATATTTAAGTAAAACACTCTAGTCCTTCATGTATTTATGAAAAAAGATTGGATGGATGGATGGATTATTTAAATTATCCGCCAAAATAAAAATGGCATCCTCTCTCCGTATGCAGTCCTCTGTCAACATGAATAATAAAATAGACCATTTCACTGAACAATCAAAAAATATATAATTAATAGTTAATGTGATTTCTGTTCCTGAAATTCACAGCGTCACCGCTAGTGATGGGAAGAACGGATCATTTTTAGTGACTCGGTTCTGTGAATCTCGTTCATCGGAATGAACGAATCTTTTTTGAGTCATTTTGTTAGTTTCATTCTTTTGATCAGAATTGAAATAAAATGTTGAATAATAAAATATACATGTTCTATAAACAGACCTACATACAAACATTTTGTCTATAGATCCAGGAATTCAAATATTACCAATGCAGAAAAGAACATATTATGATAAACAGAATAATTCCGAATCGTTCCTTCTTTGGTCACGTGACTCCCATAGACTCTATCAGTGCATTACACAGAACTGAACGGTTCATCTCGAGTCTCATTGGAGTCGTTCGTTTTTTTGGGGGGGAGTCACGTGACAAAAGAACGAACGACTCCGATTAAGAGACTCATGAGTAGAACCTTTCTGTTTCCTGTGTAATGCGTTGATCGCGTCTACGGGAGTCACGTCACAAAAGAGCAAACGATTCAAACCAGAAGACTCGAGTCGCGAGGGTTAATTACTCATTCCTGATTTCCATCCGCCGCTTTCGCGATGCTTTGCGTATGGAGCGCCCCGTAGAAAATGAACGAATCACTGTCTTCATTTTCTATGCACGAGACTATTCGTTCTTCTGAGTCATGTTAAAGACTCGTTCAAAAAGAAACGACTCCTTCATTTGTCTGCACATCAGGGCTGTATGCTGGGCACTGGCGGGTGTCGCACGTTGGCAGGTTGTATAATATATAGAGGAGCTTATAAGCAATTTGTATGTATATTGACTTATAACATGTTATAATCATTCCGCTCTTCACCAGCTGGATGTAATGAATACTTCATATAAGCGGAAAGCACCCGTGAGTCTGACTCCTTTCATTTTAGCACACCGACTCTGTATGCTACTGTATATTTGCTTCCTCGACAATATCTGGATTATGACGTGTATCCGCGCGATGACGGAGTTTCCTGGTCGAGCGTGTAAGTGTAGCGATGTAATCACCTCCGACTTATTCACACCGCACTCTGTTTTTTATGCCAAGCGAATCTGGCTTTCATCAAATTTTGAGTCGGCTCGAGTCCTAAAGTGTGACACTTACTCAGGAAACAGGAGGCCATTGTTCAAAAAGAGCAGCAAACAAAAGTGTTCATTCTGTGGCGTCACTCTGAACGGATGTTTGGTATTTAGCAGAGAGAGGTGCTCAAATTTGTTTGTTTGTTTGTTTGTTTGTTTGTTTTTTATCCAAACCAATTTACAGAATCAGATTAATAGATGTATAGATAGATGGATGGATGGATGGATGGATGGATGGATAAAATGATAAATAGATAGATGGATGGATGGATGGATGGATGGATGGATGGATGGATAAAATGATAAATAGATGGATGGATGGATGGATGGAGGCTAGATTAAAAGACAGACAGATAGATGATGGATGGACAAAAGATAGAGGACTGATGGACAGACAGACGGACGGATGGAATGGTGGATGAATGGATGGATGGATGGGTGGATGGATTAAAAGACAGGCAGACGAACGGACAGAGGGACGGACGGACGGACGGATGGATAGGTGGGTGGATGGATGGATGGATGGATGGATGGATGGGTAGGTGGATGGATTAAGAGACAGACTGACAGATAGATAGATAGATAGATAGATAGATAGATAGATAGATAGATAGATAGATAGATAGATAGATAGATAGATAGATAGATAGATAGATAGATAGATAGATAGATAGATAGATAGATAGATAGATAGATGGATGGATGGATGGATGGATGGATGGATATGTGGATGGATTAAAAGACAGACTGACAGATAGATGGATGGATAGATAGATGATGATGGATGGATGGATGGATGGATGGATATGATATGGATTAAAAAGACAAAGAGATAGACAGACAGATGATAGATAGATAGATAGATAGATGATAGATAGATAGATAGATAGATAGATAGATAGATAGATAGATAGATAGATAGATGGATGGATGGATGGATGGATGGATGGATGGATGGATAGGTGGATGGATTAAAAGACAGAGACAGACAGATAGATAGATAGATAGATAGATAGATAGATAGATAGATAGATAGATAGATAGATAGATAGATAGATAGATGGATGGATGGATGGATGGATGAATGATGGATGGATGGATGGATGGATGGATAGGTGGATGGATTAAAAGACAGAGACAGATAGATGGTGGATGACGCTCATTCAGTGGCGTCTGTCTGAACGGATGTTTGGTATTTGGCAGACGGAGACGGTCAGTTTTTTTTGTTTGTTTCCTTTGTTTGTTTGTTTGTTTTTTGTTTACCCCAAACCAATTTACAACTCACCAGAATCCAGTCCACAAGTGGAGCAGATGAAGGTTAAATGCTTCACTGAAAGATACACCGGTACTGGGATTTAAACTTCCAGATACACCAGCTCCAGTATTAGTTTAAGCTGTAAAGTTTATGTTAATGCCTCGTGTACAGATGTGTACAGATGTGTACAGATGTGTACAGATGTGCTGTTTGTTTCTGTAGACAGAGATTTGAGGAGCAGTTACTGCAGGGGGCAGGAGCAGGACACAGATAGACGGATGATGGATTAATAGACAGATGCACAGACAGACAGACAGACAGATAAACAGATGCTGAATTAATAGATAGATGGACAGACAGACAGACAGACAGATAGACTGATGCTGGATTAATAGATAGATGTACAGACAGACAGATAAACAGATGCTGAATTAATAGATAGATGCACAGACAGATAGACAGATAGACAGATGCTGGATTAATAGATAGATGCACAGACAGACAGACAGATAAACAGATGCTGAATTAATAGATAGACAGACAGACAGATAGATGCAGACAAGACAGACAGACAGATAGACAGATAGATAGATAGACAGATGCTGGATTAATAGATAGATGCACAGACAGACAGACAGATAAACAGATGCTGAATTAATAGATAGATGCACAGACAGACAGACAGACAGACGGATGCTGGATTAATAGATAGATGCACAGACAAACAGACAGATAAACAGATGCTGAAATAATAGATAGATGCACAGACAGATAGACGGATGCTGGATTAATAGATAGATGCACAGACAGATAGATAGATGCACAGACAGACAGACAGACAGACAGATAAACAGATGCTGAATTAAT
>JACRUU010000011.1:22320409-22345409 GCA_030449085.1 Kryptopterus vitreolus
GATTTCCAGCTTGTTTGCCTTTTGGAATGAGACCATCATCATCTTCTGTTCTGTTTCTTCTAATTCAACATGCATTCAATAGGGTTTTAGATAGATGAATGGATGATGGATGGATGGATGGATGGATAGATGATGAATGGATGGAGAGGTTGGTGGGTGGTGAATGTATGGATGGACAGACGGATAGAGTGGTTGGTTTGTGGTGAATGGATGGATGAATGGACGGCTACATACCTGGAGGGAAGGATAGAGCAGTGGTGGGCAAATTACAGCCCGCAGGACACATCTGGCCCGTTGGTTCTTTCAATCCGGCCCACCGAAGATTGATACAAAACCATCAAACCATCCACAATAATCTAAGACACAGAACATGTATGATTGGTGAATGGATGGATGGATATTTGGATTGAGGGATAGAGAGTTTGGTGAATAGATGGTGGTTGAATGGATGGATGTATGGATGGATGGATGGAGAGGTTGGGTGGTAGTGGATGGAGGGAGGGATGAGGATTTTGGTGGGTGGTGGATGTATGGATGGATGGATGGAGAGGTTGGTGGGTAGTGGATGGATGGAGGGATGGGGATTTTGGTGGGTGGTGACTGTATGGAGAGATGGATGATTGGATGCATGGATGGACAGATGAAGGGAGAAGCTCATGGGTGGTGAATGGATGGAGGGTTGGAGAAGCTGGTAGGTGGCGAATGGATGGATGCATGGATGGATGGAGAGTTTGGTGGTTGGTGAATAGCTGATGGATGGATGGAGGGGTTAGGGGGCTGGTGAACGGATAGATGGGTGGATGGATGGATGACTGCATGCATGGATGGACAGACGAATGTTAGTGGTTGAATGGAGGGATGGAGATATTGGTGGGTGGTGAATAGATGATGGATGGATGGAGATATTGGTGGGCGGTGAATGGATCGATGGATGGATGGACAGAGGAAAGGAGAGGTTGGTGGGTAGTGGTTGAATGGGATGGAGAACGATGGAGAGTTTGGTGGTTGGTGAATAGATGATGGATGGATGGAGGGATGGAGATTTTGGTGGGTGGTGAATGAATGGATGGATGGATGGATGGCTGGAGGGAAAGGTTGGTGGGTGGTGAATGGATGGATAGATGGATGGCTGTAGAAAGACAGAGATAGATAGATAGATAGATAATTAGATAGATAGATAAATGGATGGATGGATGGATGGATGCCTGACATCTTTTGTCAGTGCATTAGACAGCTTGTTGGAATTCAACCCAGCCTTGGCATAAAAAGAGAGAAAATCTCTCCTTCATACAGAAAGAGAGAAAGAGAGAGAGAGAGAGAGTGAGCATGAAAGAAAAGCAGAAAAGACAGTTTTCCATAATCTTTCTTTATGCTTACAGAATTTAAACCCCCCTACGCTGTCGAACCTCCCTGGTCTTACCACACGGGCTCAGGATAAGAATAATTATTCACCTTTATCATCCCTCTCTCTTTATTTCTTTCTCTATTTTCACTACAAACTCTGATATTCACCTCAGCACCACATTCAAAACCACCTCTTATTTTCCTATCAATTCCCCTTTTCCATTTCTAACATCCTTTAGATTTCCATATGTTGTATATAACTGCTTACGGGTCCATCAAAAAGATCTGAATGAACCCTCCGGGGAACAGATTCACACCTAAAGGGAAAAAAAAGAAAAGAAAAAAGAAAAGAAAGAAGAAAGCAGGCTTGTTCTCTGGAGTAAGCTGCGCTACACAGCATATGATGCCTTGGAAGCATTAAAGTGATGAATGAGTGTGACTGGAAAAAGAGGGAGGAGGACGGCATGGCAGCTCTGGTGTGCTTTCAGCTCCAGCTGGAGGTCTGTACGTGAGCACCCTGTGAATTATGTGATCTTTTTGGCCTTTTTGTGTTTATAAGCAGTGAACCGTGGCACGACTTGATGTTCTTAGACACATTCTCAGCTCCCGTGGTGCGTCTCAGTCACGGATGGATGTGCTTTACAGTCATGCTGCATCGGAAAATCTGACGACAAAAAGTGTCTTCGGATGTGCTTTTTGTTTGTGTGAAGAACAACGGTAGCTGGGCAACCGCAAAACGGTTAGGTTCGAAAACTACATTAATAACGCAAAGATCTATAAACTACGTTAATAACGCAAAGATCTACAAACTACATTAATAACGCAAAGATAAAAACTAATAATAACGCAAAGATCTACGTTAATAACGCAAAGATCAAAGATAACTATAAACTACGTTAATAACAAAGATCTACAAGACTACTTAATAACGCAAAGATATATAAACTACGTTAATAACGCAAAGATATATAAACTACGTTAATAACGCAAAGATCTATAAACTACGTTAATAACACAAAGATCTACAAACTACATTAATAACGCAAAGATCTAAAAACTACATTAATAACGCAAAGATCTATAAACTACGTTAATAACGCAAAGATCTACAAACTACATTAATAACGCAAAGATATATAAACTACGTTAATAACGCAAAGATATATAAACTACGTTAATAACTATAAACACGCAAAGATCTACAAACTACATTAATAACGCAAAGATATATAAACTACGTTAATAACAAAGATCAAAGATATATAAACTACGTTAATAACGCACAAAGATATATAAACTACGTTAATAACACAAAGATATATAAACTACGTTAATAACACAAAGATCTACAAACTACGTTAATAACGCAATGATCTACAAACTACATTAATAACGATAAAAACTACATAAACTACAAACTACGTTAATAACACAAAGATATATAAACTACGTTAATAACACAAAGATCTATAAACTACGTTAATAACGCAAATCTACAAACTACATTAATAACGATGTACAAAACTACATTAATAACGTTAAAGATAACTAAAGATATATAAACTACGTTAATAACACAAAGATCTATATAAACTACGTTAATAACGCAAAGATCTACAAACTACGTTAAAACTACGTAATAACTCAAACTATATAAACTAACTACGTTAATAACTCAAAGATCTATAAACTACGTTAATAACACAAAGATCTACAAACTACGTTAATAACGCAATGATCTACAAACTACATTAATAACGCGAAGATCTACAAACTACATTAATAACTCAAAGATCTATAAACTACGTTAATAACACAAAGATCTACAAACTACATTAATAACGTTATAACTAATAACGCAAAGATCTACAAACTACATTAATAACTCAAAGATATATAAACTACGTTAATAACGCAAAGATCTACAAACTACATTAATAACGATTATAAACTAAAGATATATAAACGTTAATAACAAAGATCAAAGATATATAAACTACGTTAATAACACAAAGATATATAAACTACGTTAATAACAAAGATCAAAGATAACAAAGATACAAACTAAACTACGTTAATAACACAAAGATCAAAGATCTATAAACTACGTTAATAACGCAATGATCTACAAACTACATTAATAACGCAAAGATCTACAAACTACGTTAATAACGCAAAGATATATAAACTACGTTAATAATGCAAAGATCTACAAACTACGTTAATAACGCAAAGATACAAACGCAAAGATAAACTACGTTAATAACAAAAGATCAAAGATATATAAACTACGTTAATAACTCAAAGATATATAAACTACGTTAATAATGCAAAGATCTACAAACTACGTTAATAACGCAGATACATAAGCATCGTTAATAACGCAAAGACATATAAACTATGTTAAAAACACAACGATATGTAAACTATGTTAATAAAACAAATATATATAAACTAGATTAATAACGCAACGATATATAAACTACGTTAATAACACAAAGATATATAAACTACGTTAATAACACAAAGATCTACAAACTATGTTAATAACGCAGATATATAAACTAGGTTAATAACGCAAAGATACATAAACATTGTTAATAACGCATAGACATATAAACTATGTGTCACGGTTCCCCCTCTCTCTCTCTCTCTCTCTCTCTCTCCTCGCTCGGCCCTGCTCTTTTCACACACACACACACACACAAACCAGCCTCACCTGTTCTCTCGCTCTTCCCTGCTCTTTCGCCACACACACACACACACACACACACACACAAACACCAATCAACCTCAGGTGTTCCTGATCCCATCTCCCTCGCCATCTCCCTTTATATAGCCCGGCTCTCCCTTCATTCCGCGCGTCCAGGGCTCGTAACACTTAGTTAGTGTCGCGGACCCGTTAGATGTTTATGTATATGCCTAACCTTTTGTCTGTTCCTGTTTCCAGTCTGTTTCCCGTTTCCGTCTGTTTCCCGATTCCGGACTTCCAAGTCGGTTCCAGCTCTCCGGTACTCCCGGTACCACGGCGCGCAGCGCGCGAGGCTCCCTAGCCTACCTGGCCGCTCCTTTTGAGCGGCGTCTCTTTTGTTGTTGGACTATTTCAATAAATCCTTTGTTTTTGAATTCCCGTTTCCCCGTGTGTCTGTGCAGCGCACCACGACCGTTACAGAAGCCCGGACCGAAACAGCGCAACCCGGAAGTCGCGGCTCCGCCGCGGTACGGACAGTTGGAGTAAGCCGAACCCGGAAATAGCTGCTCCGCCGCGACCCAGGTTATTTTTTTCCCCATTTTTTCCTTTTTCCTTTTTCTTTTTTGTTTTTCTCATCACAGACTCACGGGCGCCGCCATGTTTTTGCATCCGGTTGCCACGATTCGGGACGCGCCCCCCCTCGAAGCTCGCGAGTGCCGCCGTCGCTCCCCCCATGGGCTACGCCGGCTCGGAGAAAGACTGCCACGCCTTCCTGGTTCGCTGTATGGCAACATTCAGCCAGTATCCAGACCAGTTTCCAACTGAACGTGCCAAAATCGCCCACATTGTCCTGCAGTTAACAGGTCCCGCTCTCCGTTGGGTGGCTGATGTCTGGGACCAGGGAGGACCTCCCATCACGCAGTCGGCGGGCTGCCTTATGGACCTGATCTGATCTGGAGGTTTTCGGGGGGAACTCTCCCAAGAATTTTTTTGGGGGGGGGCGACCTACCGCGTTCCAGTGCGGCGGCTACTCAGCCCAAGATGGCCGCCGAACCTGCGGCCCAGCCCAAGATGGCCGCCGAACCTGCGGCCCAGCCCAAGATGGCCTCCGAAACCCGCGACCGCCCCGTGCGAGAGGGCCTCCGAGCCCGAAGAGGAAGCCGTGGGGGCCTCCGAGGGCCTCCGAGCCCGAAGAGGATGCCGTGGGGGCCTCCGAGCCCGAGGAGGATGCCGTGGGGGTCCTCCGAGCCCGAGGAGGATGCCGTGGGGGCCTCCGAGCCCGAAGGAGGATGCCGTGGGGGCCTCCGAGCCCGAGGAGGATGCCCCCGCGAGTGGGGGCCTCCGAGCCCGATGGAGGATGCCGTGGGGGCCTCCGAGCCCGAAGAGGATGCCGTGGGGGCCTCCGAGCCCGAAGAGGATGCCGTGGGGGCCTCCGAGCCCGAGGACATGCCCCGTGGGGCCTCCGAGCCCGAGGTCCCGCCCGAGGTCCCGCCTTCCACCCAGGTCCCGTGTCCCGCCTGTTCCGCCCAGGTCCCGTGTCCCCAGTGTTGTTCCCCGCCTGTTCCGCCCAGGTCCCCCATGTCCCCGCCTGTTCAGTTCTGCCCAGTTCCGCCTGTTCCGCCCAGGTCCCCTGTTCCGCCCAGGTCCCCTCTCCCACCTGTTCTGCCGGTTCCGCCCAGGCCCACTGCTCTGTCAGCCACAGTCCCGCCGGCTCCGCCCAAGCTCACTTTCCCACCTGGTCAGTCCCGCCCGGCTCCGCCCAGGCCCACTGCCTGTCAGCCACAGTCCCGCCGGCTCCGCCCAAGCTCACTTTCCTGTCAGTCCCGCCGGCTCCGCCCAGGCCCACTGTCCCGTCCCAGTCCCAACTGTCCCGCCGGCTCCGCCCTGGCCCACTCTCCCGTCAGTCCCTGACCCGCCGGCTCCGCCCTGGCCCACTCTCCCGTTAGTCCCTGACCCGCCGGCTCCGCCCTGGTTCCCAGGGAAGCCGGAACCTCCTGGCCCCCCTGTCCCGGCCGACTTCCCTGGCCCGCCCTCCCTCCCTTATTTAGTTGCGGAGCGTCTGGAATCCGCTCCTAGGAGGGGGGGGTGATGTCACGGTTCTCTCTCTCTCTCTCTCTCTCTCCTCGCTCGGCCCTGCTCTTTTCACACACACACACACAAACCAGCCTCACCTGTTCTCTCACTCTTCCCTGCTCTTTCGCCACACACACACACACACACACACACACAAACACCAATCAACCTCAGGTGTTCCTGATCCCATCTCCCTCGCCATCTCCCTTTATATAGCCCGGCTCTCCCTTCATTCCGCCGTCCAGGGCTCGTAACACTTAGTTAGTGTCGCGGACCCGTTAGATGTTTATGTATATGCCTAACCTTTTGTCTGTTCCTGTTTCCAGTCTGTTTCCCGTTTCCGTCTGTTTCCCGATTCCGGACTTCCAAGTCGGTTCCAGCTCTCCGGTACTCCCGGTACCACGGCGCGCAGCGCGCGAAGGCTCCCTAGCCTACCTGGCCGCTCCTTTTGAGCGGCGTCTCTTTTGTTGTTGGACTATTTCAAATAAATCCTTTGTTTTTGAATTCCCGTTTCCCCGTGTGTCTGTGCAGCGCACCACGACCATTACACTATGTTAATAAAACAAAATATATATAAACTAGGCTAATAACACACATATATATATAAACTAGGTTAATAACATAAAGATATATAAAAACTAGACTAATAATGCAAATATATATATATATATATATATATATATATATATATATATATATATATATATATATATAAACTAGGTTAATAACGCATAAATATATAAACTACGTTAATAACGCAAAGATATATAAACTAGGTTAATAACACAAATATATATAAACTAGGTTAATAGCGCAAAGTCACTTTAACGGCACTAATGTTATTAATGTGTGATTAACTCAGTGTGCATTACTATGTGAGTGATCTGCTCCTTCACTCTGCGTTGTGTTGGTGAATGAGGGAAAACCCAACAACAAAGAACAAAAAAGAACATATAAATAAAGAAACTTCGGTCGGTGTCCCTCCCAGATCATTTCCGTTTACTGCTTGTAATGTTAGGATGGAATATAAAACAGATGATAGATGTGTTTTTTTTTAACATTTACATTTACAGCATTTGGCAAACGCCCTTATCCAGAGCGACTTACAACTGAGCAATTGAAGGTTAAGGGCCTTGCTCAAGGGCCCACTAGTGGCAGCTTGGTGGTGGTGGGGTTTGAACCCGTGATCTTCCGGTCCAGAGTCCAGAGCTGCGCATTCACAACAGGTACAACTCACTATTTTACAGTATATTACTGTATGGAACCTAAACGTATCACCAGTTTAAATGGAAAGCAACCAAACCCGGAACATAATTCTTAAAGGGGCCACGTGCCATGTTTAACAATTGAAATGGTTGAAATTTGAGTGAAATGTATATAATTATCACATCTGTTACAGTTAGTTACAGCATTAGAAACATGAAAAGAATTTATTTATGGTGCATTAATTCAAGCCGATTACTCAGTGTAGTGTAAAAAATAAAAATACACTGCCTTTGTATTTTCCACTATATATTTTTATATAAAAATAAAAATCTCCTCTCTCCTCTGGTGGAATTCCTCTTCCAGTTATATGAGATGTAAAGGAAAAGGGTACGGCTTAGTGGTTAACACGTTTACTCTGGGCTTGGGGTTTTGAATTCCGCACTGAGTGTAGAGTTTCTCCCTATTCCTTTATCAGGCTTTTGAGGTACTTCAGGTACTTCCTCCTACAATAAACATGCATTAAATTTCAATCCAGTATCGATAGTGTCCAAATTTATTGCAACGAGGGCCAGATTTAGTGACGTAAAGGTATGTGTGGGCCGACCATTCAGTCTGACATTCTTTGAATCATTAACATTACCATTAAATGCAAACGAACTATTGAATGACTTTTACTTTCTTCATAGAGAACACAAATGAATCTAAAAAAGTTTTTACCAAAATTATTTTGCCTTTCATATTTGAAGACAATATAAAATGAAGAAAACAACAGTTTTCTTCTTTAGAAGTACAAAACATTGAAGTCCATATCAATCTGTGTTTGGCACAGGGAAGTTCTTAATGAATAATACACTGGAGTTTTATAGCTTTGCCTCCTACTTTGCTGACTTTGTTATGTGAGAGTGCCGCCACAGGTCTACTGCCATCTTCTGATGAAATATAAAATAGTTTTTTTGTACATGTGTATTTTATACTGTAGTCCTCCAGTGCTGGTGGGCCGCATATCGTTGATTTTATGACTGAGGCTACGGGCCGCATTTAACCCCCGGGCCGGACATTGGAAATGCCTGCTATAGAGTATTATTATAGAGTGGACGTTGTCTCAAAGCAGCTTTACAGAGATAACGCAGTTATAAAAGAACGTATACGATTCGATTTCGATCCGGGTTCGATTCACGTCTCGGCCATGTGTGTGTGGAGTTTGTGCATGTTCTCCCTGTGCCTCAGGGGGTTTTTCTCCGGGTTCTCCGGTTTCCTCCCCCGGTCCAAAAACATGCAAGGTAGGTTGATTAACACCTTGGAAAATTGTCCCTAGTGTATGAATGTGTGTGTGAGTGTGTGTGCCCTGCGATGGGTTGGCATTCCATCCCGGGTGTATCCTGCCTTAATGCCCATAGACGCCTGAGATAGGCACAGACTGCCCATTACCCGAGGGAAGATCGGATAAACCAGTAGAAGATGAATGAATGAATATTGTTGTTGTTGTTGTTTTTTGCAACTTAAGTAGAGTTTTTTCTACATTAAACCATGTTTATATGTTGTATTTTGAAACTACACAGTATCAGTGCATTGTATACAAACAAAACCAGTGCTCAAGTAGGATTTTTTACATTCAAACAAGCTCATATTTTAAGTTGAAAGAGACACTTTTTGTGGAAAAATACAAAGAAAGGAATAAACAGAAGAAATGAACGAAAGGTATCATCGTTCTGTCAGTCATCATGCCCCACCAGAGAGGGCGCCACTCCCGTGACTTACGCTTTGCGTATTCAACAGATGCACATCACTTCATAACCGTAGCGGTCGTTTTCCAACTAAACTACACTTTTTGTGTAGATCTGTCTTTGTCACACTGGGATATTTGGAGGGCCGGAACGAATGACCTCGGGGGCCTCCAGTTGAATATCCCTGTAGTAGACTGCTGATATTAAATTTCAGTCCAGAGTGGAAGAGAAGAAATGGACTGGACCAGTGGTCACTGGTACCTTAGGGGCATGTTTAACTTCATCAGAGAGAAGAAGAGGGATTGTCGATGGTGTCAAAAATGTTGTGTGATGTAACCTTTTGATTCCTACCACCCGCTGTGTCATGTTTCCTGGTATAGGTTCTAATCTCACTTTTCACCTTGGATCGTGGTAGAGTGCAGGAGGTGGGAGCTCAGTGCTTAAGGCATTGGCCTGTGGACCAGAAGGTCTCTAGTTCAAATCCCATCACCACGCTGCCCCTAGTAGGCGCATGAGCAAGACCGTTAAGCTAAAATTGCTCGGTTGGAAGTCGCTCTGGACAACGGCGTCTGCCAAATGCTGTAAATGTGAACGTAGAGAAAATGGATGGCACCAGTTAATAACTATAAAAATGCCAGTTAGAGGTTTCTTGTCTCAAGACTCACCAGTTGTTCCTACTTAAAGATAAAGTGTTATTTAAAATGTATATTTCCGTTCTTAAATGCAAAATAAAAGTCACATAATAAAATTCTTAAAAGAAAAAGAAAATCCTTTCACTATAACATGTAGGGGTGTGAAACTCATTATCACCGTGGGCCACATCAGCGTTATGGTGTACCTCGAACGGGCCTGGTGTAACTATAAGACAGTATATAGTGTCTGATGAGCGACGTCGCCTCATAACACAAAACACACGTAGCGCTTTTTCTCCTCGAAGCACAAACATGTATTCGCTTTCACATCTTTCTTGGCCTTCTATCTGCATCAATCTGTGGCTTCCTGGACATTTTTGGGATAGAAATTTGTACACATGTGCTCTATGGCATTGCCAATTCTATCACAACCATGGCGTTTCTAATTCATGCTCTGATTAAGTTATATACAGTGTGCAAAAACCTACCCGACGCGTCCCTGCTACAGGCAGAAAGTCTTCCACTCAAGGACAGCTGACTAATGAGATATGAACATTTCTGTTAACGAGCTTCTGTACTGATGGATTTGTTCGTTATGAACGAGTCTTTAATATGACTCGGAAAAAAGGAATCGTCTCAATGAGTGATTTGTTTATTTTTCTGTGTCGAGTAAAGCGTCGGGGAAATCGATTTAATGCTGCGACGGATAACATTACAGTTTCATTCCCCAAACACTAAATACTAAAAAGAATCTGCAAATAATCTACAGGTCAAGTGTGTTTCCAACTGTTATCTGTGATCCGTACAGCCCAACCGTGATCCTCTGGTCACCCACGTGGTGTTAGTTAACTCATTGTTAACTCGTTGTGAACTCACAATAGTGAACTCACAATACTTATTGTGAGAAATCATCAATCATAATTTGTCATTAATTATAATATATAACTAAAGGCAAATGTGTTATTTCAGAAGAGTTATTTCAAACTGGTAGCCCTTTGTAAGACTCGGCATCCATGAAGTAGCTCTCAGGTTCAAAAAGGTTGGTTTTAGAATTGAGTCGTTCATCTAATGAGTCATCTGGTCTGAGTCGTTTGTTCATTCATCACTTGACTCGCCGAGGCAGTATGCAGTGAATGCCCGTTTTCGCCACTGAATAAAACATTTCGGAAAAGGTTGCGACTTTTTATATCACAATTCTGATTTGTTTTTCTCACATAATTGCAAAATAAAAAAAATCACATTTGACTTTGTACTTTTTTTTTCTTGCAATCGCAAGTTTATAGCAATTTCAAGCAATAGTTATAGCAACTAGCAATGTTGTCTTTTCTCATAAAGGATGAACGATGAAAATAACCGGACCCTGTCGTCGGGAAAATGGCAAACCAAGCTCTGTTTACGAAAAAATAAAAGGAAGCAACTCCCACGTTCTTTAAGAATCACATCTTGTGGTTTCCTGTGGATCTTCCTCAGAAAACGAGTTAGCTCGCAATTGTCAGATATGAAAATTCAGAATTCAGACATTTTCCCTCGCAAATGCGAGTCTGAGAAGAAAAAAAAAATCAGAGAAAATAAAAAAATTGAGTCGTTCATCTAATGAGTCCTCTGGTCCGAGTCGTTCGTTCATTCGTTCGTTTATCACGTGACTCACCAAGACAGTATGCGCATTTTCGCCACTGAATAAAACATATCGGAATAGGTTGCGACTTTTTATCTCGCAATTTTCATTTGTTTTTCTATAGGTACTATTTTTATAAATTATAATATAATAATTTATCATTTATAATACTACAGACACAGCGAGTTTTTCAGAAAAGGGGTAAACATAAGAGAAGCGCTCAAAGCTTCAAAGGAGCACGGTCCTTTACCAAGGACGTATTCACGAGTCCTTTATCGGCGGGAGCGTAAACGCCGGACTTGCTTCCGGGTTTTCAGCGACGGACGGGGAGGCGTGCGAGAGGTGCGAGTCCGGTCGGGCAGGACCGGCGGCGGTGAGACCTTCCGCGGCGGAACTTGCTTCCGGAGACTTTTCAGCGACGGAGGGGAGAGCGTATCTTAACCGGCGGAGGAGATTACACGATTAAAAACCTTACCGTCGTATGTGTGTCCGTGCCCTCACTGTACGGTTGCCCGGAGAGGAGGGAAGGGAGAGCCGGGCCTTAAATAGAGGCCAGGCTACTCAGATTTCCTACTTCCTAGTTTTTCTATATCAGAATTTAACGATTAAAAATTCACAATTGTTTTTCTATATCTTAATTACACGATTGGGGAAGTGCTTACAATTCCGTCTTTTCTTTTCAAGATTTCTACTTCCTTTCTTACAATTCCGTCTTTTCTTTTCAAGGATTAACGATGAAAATATGGCCAGACCCTGTGGTCGGGAAAATGGCATACAAAGCTCTGTTTACGATAAAAAAAAAAAGTAATCCCATCATAAGAATCACATCTTGTGGTTTCCTGTGGGGCTTTCCCAGAAATTGTCGCAAACGAGTTATCTCGCAATTGTCAGATATGAAAGTCAGAATTCCGACATTTTTCCTCGCAATTTCTCGCAAAAAAAAAACAAAAAGCACTAAACCAGGGATTTCCATTCGTGTAAGCCTTTGTGTCCTGTGAATTGAATGTTTTCGTCACGATTGTTCTTCACTGTAGCATTAATTATCGCTAATAAGATTAAGGGACTGGTATAAATAGCGACGGCTGGGATTATTGTTTTTGTTGTAGCAGTGGGAAGTTGCGAAAAGAAAAAAAAATTCGATTGCCAGTGGAAACTACCCTGTAATTACGAACGAACAAACCGCTCTGCCTTCGCTTCTCTGTAAGTGATACTGCCATTGAATAACAGGTCATGAACGAACTGGATCATTACCTATCGTGTAAAAGCAAGAAATAAAAAAAAATGAGCTCCTGTTGCATACGTTTATTTTTTTTCTTTTTCTTCCCCCTCTCGTCACACATTAAATGAATGGTACACATTAAATTAGTGCTTAATGATGGCTGAATTGCCTGATTTACATTTTATTAGCCACGGCTGAGTTGTTTACATCTGCATGTGTCATAGATCAAATCATTCAGTCGGCTGTATTCAGTGCAAAAAAAAAAAAAAAAAAAAAGAAGAAGAAGAAAAGCAAACGCTATAGAATCAGTGTAAAATGACCTTGCGTCAATGCTGCCGGGGCTCAATGTGGTTCTTCGGTCATGAAAAAAAGAAAAAAAGCAACCGTGTGAGTGAATGTGTCTATGGGGTCGCATTATAAAACGACATAGAAGACACTAAATAGCTGATTTCGGTCACTGTGACAGACGCTACTAGACATTCCTGCGCCAAATACGATATTAAAGCTGAGCCTTCTCGTCCTTCGCGGGTCTCAATGGCTTTGTGATCATTAATCCAGCCCGGGACGCAGTATTTTTTCCGCTCATTTTTCCGGTCTTCTCCGCCGTCCCACAATTATATCCTGTATGTGGTTTTGTCTGGGGTTTTTTTGGCAATAATATTTATACAGTGGTACCTCGGTGTGCGTCGCTCTCGGTGCACGTCGCCTTCAGCTAACGTCGGATTTTTGGTCGGGAATTTAGCCTGGAATTCCCATCTAGAGGAACTCGCTAATTGCTTCCCCGACTCATGACCGTGAGACAAATGGGTTAATTCAGTTTGGTTAATTCAGTCAAATTCGCTTTCTGAGGAACGAATTAACGACGTACACCGAGGTACCACATATATATTAACACTTATGAGTAGGAGCATGATGGATTAGCACATTCGCCTCACACCTCCAGGTTTGGGGGTTCCTGACTCCGCCATGTGTGTGTGTGTAGTTTGCATGTTATTCCAGTGCCTCAGCCCTGTGATGGGTTCTATACGGAGTGAATCCTTCCTTGATGCCCGAAGACGCCTGAGATAGGCACCGGTTCCCGAGGGAAGGTTGGATAAAGCTGTAGAAGAATAAACATTTATCAGTGTGTGTGTGTGTGTGTGAGAGAGAGAGTGAGAGGTTCTACACTGCAAAAAATCACTTATATCTAGCTAAGATTTACTACAATCAAGCAACAAATATAACAATCTGCCAATGGGGTAAATGTACGTAGAATCTTGCTATGAGACTTTCCATCCGTGAACAAAAAAAAAGGTTATAGTAGTTCCATTTAACTCATGTGTAACTTACATTCAATGCATTTAACAGACCGACCTTCATTAATGGAACCAAGCAGGTGATGGTTAAGGGCCTTTCTCAAGGGCCCGACAGTGGCAGGTTTGTTGTGCTACGATTTGAACTCGGTCAAACCAAAGCCTAGAATCTACCACCATCTGTCAAACCTTTTTCCATTTACTTTTATTTTGTAATTAAATTGCGTAAAGCCGTTACATGTAACTAGTTACTCCCCAACGCTGCCAATCAGAAACCCAGCACCTTGACCACTTGGCTATCCCACCCCCAATGTGGTACATACCTTTGCATGGGCTGGAAGATCTTCTGTTATACTTCATAAATTGGAACGCACCTCACCTAAACCCTTGTCGTTGAATGAGTACACATTATTTTGGGACTACAAAGCACAAACGTGCGCTGGACAACACCATCTTGGAAATCTGGGTCTGGGTTTGGTGGTCATCCTGTTTCCCTATATAATGTCACAGAACCATAACGCCCCTCGTCTTAGTAGCTTATTATCTTGCTACGAGACTTCCTCATTTCCCGACCTCGGCCTGCCTGACTATGCTTCTCCTCTTGGCCTCCACCAAGTAAGCTCCATCTATCTCCTCCTCTGCACGTGGAACCTTCTCTATCGGTCAGCTTGTGACAATCTCATGGTCAGGTGTCCAAATACTTTTGTCTAAATGTATGTGTAACTAGGTAGCCAAATAGCTTAAACACTTTCAAACAGGTATTAGACGAGTAGTTATTTTATATATAGGTTTTTCTTTACATTTTTTGTAGAATAAAGTATTAAGCTGTTTTTGAAATTAAATTAAAAGGTTTTTGAGGCCATATTTAGGGTTTAAATGATAAAAGTAGGCATTTTTTTAGACCACATTCAGTATTTTCCCATTTCATGTATGCTCATGGAACGTAACCCCGTGAATATAGGGGGGGGGTTGACTATCATATTCTGAGCCTTTTAACATTCCACATTTCCTGTTTTTCTCGTTCATGACATGCCCTCTCATTGCCTTGCCCTGTTTCTCAGCTCGAGCTGTGCCTGTTCTTGTTTATACATTTGGATTACATTCTGTTTTTCCTTTTTTTTTTTTTTTTTTGCTTCGGATATTCATAGTAAATACATTTTTCATGCATTTGCTTCCCCGTAGCCATGCATTACTTGACTCTCTTTATTTAGGTTTTATTTTTGTATTACTTTGGTGTTGTCATGCTTTCACATAACAGAAAGAGAGAGAGAGAAAGACCAGGAGAAGTACAAAAGTGTTGTTTATTGAACCGAGGAGCAAAACAGGACCAGACTAAAAGCAAACACAGGAAGTGGGCTACTTAACTGAAATGGGGGGGGGGGGGCAGTGGGGACTGGAGAGAACCAAAACACAGGGTAATCCAGGTAACGTCTCTTGGAGCTGGCAGAGAGCACGGGGTAAACTGAGCAGAAGGTAGTCTAGTCAGTTCAGTGGTATGCGAATGGTAGACTGGAAGTGAAGAGTGAACGGTAGACACCTGAGTGAAGGGAGAGAGTGTCCTTTATAGGGAATATCAGGGTGAGGGTGGTTAGAAGGGGATATGTATAGCTAGGGCAGGGTGGTTGGTGGATCCCTGACAGACGGTAGTTCTAAAGTGTGTATGTTTTCTACCCAGATAGCAACCGGATATGGGCCACTTATGGCAATGATACGGCACTGCTGGCCTTCTTATGGCCGGGATAAAGTGGCCGCTTTAGGCAAAGGCGAGCTGTTCATGGGAATGTGTACTCCGATTGTGGCCCATATGGTAAATAGAGAATATAGCCCAAATATTGCCAACCAATTGTGTGCCACTTTTGGCTTGGCACAGTGTGCACCGGCTAATATGGGAGTGAGCCTCACGTGGCCCACTTATGTTCCCCCTGTGATCCTAAAACATGTCTTGGCAAAGATATTGTCACATCGAGCACCGGCTAATGTGGGCAAGACCCAGAAGTGGCCCACATATGTGGCCCAGTGATCCTTAAACGTATCATCGCCCAGTTCTGCTTTGTCATTTTTATTTGCGTCTGTCTGTTGGTGACCCAAAACAGGAGTGGACCATCCCAATGCCATCATTCCACTCGGTATGTGGCCGGGAACAAGATGTCGGCTCTGTGCCTGATCTGGGCCAAAATTAAAATAAAGAAGGGCCAGATTTGTGGCAGTTCTGGTTTGTCTGTTTTATTCACTCGGCTTTCCGTTGGCTTCGATGTGGCCCGGCAAACAGGAGTCATCATTCCACACGGTATGTGGGCCAGATAAAAGTGTCAGGTGTGGGCCGGATCTGGGCCACATGAATCTCCCAATAGCATTATCTTTGTGCCATGCTTCCACCCGTAGCTATATGGCTATTAGATTGCATTTTTCCTTGATGGTGATGCTATTGGGTCTTGCAAGGATCCATAGTAATAAAACGTCTGTAGGAGAATTAGAAGAAGAATTGAGGTGGTCCTTAAAACAAAAAAGCAAAAAGTTTATTTCCTACGGAACCACGATACACCCACTACAAACCAATCATCGGAGCGATTTGACGTAAGTGAAACGATCGTTCCCCTCAGCAAAAACAGTCACCGAGTTGAGTGAGTTACACATCACAGTGTCAAATACAGCTATATATCAGCGGCTTGTTTTTTGTTTTCCTTTAATGTTCAGTCAGTCATTTTTGTAAAGGGAGCCAGAGCCAGGCACAGCTACAGGGGCCGATCGTTCGAATGAAACATAGCCGTGTGCATTTATTCAGAGCAGCAGGCTGACATCTGCGAGTTTTAATGCTGTTACTATTATATAAGCCAGATTTATAAGAGCACTTTGCACACTCAAATCACAAGAAGGAAGAGGAGAAGGGTTTATATATATATATATATATATATATATATATATATATATATATATATATATATATATATATATATCTATTTACTCTTATACTATATATAAGGTTAACTTACACCACCGTTATGTTACACATTGGGAAAAATCATAAAGCCAATAAAGTGTTA
Source organism: Kryptopterus vitreolus (assembly GCA_030449085.1). Classification (NCBI taxonomy): domain Eukaryota; kingdom Metazoa; phylum Chordata; class Actinopteri; order Siluriformes; family Siluridae; genus Kryptopterus; species Kryptopterus vitreolus. The sequence continues at coordinate 22,337,248 of JACRUU010000011.1, forward strand.
TTTAAGCGTGTCTGTGAACTGTTATAGCAGCATGACATACATTACTAAAGGTGCTGGTTATGATATAGCACTCTGTGGAACACAGATGGTTAAGGGCCTTGCTCAAGGGCCCCAAGAGAGGCAGCTCGGCGATACTGAAACCTTGAAATTCCGATTAGTATCCGAGGGCCTTAAGAGCCTAGGACATAAGGAAAACAGACACAAGACATAAATTACAAATGAATAAAGATTATACTGCATGGAATAATGTATAGTGTATGTGCCTTCATTTGCTGCACACCTTAACAATAATTGACAATAATAGCTATTCATTTTATTCACTATAAAGCTGAAAAGTCATCAAAATCTTACTATACCAAATACAAACAATGTCATAAAGTGCATAAATTTCCAGTGTAACATCCTAATCCTTATTTGGAAGTGAAATTTCAATGTCCCTCTGGATCTATATTGTACTAATGCTAAATAATTAGATTCGATTAAATGTCAACATTATTGTCGTTGTGCAAGGAACATAGTCAATGAGAGTCAATGAAAAGCAGTTAGCATCTAACCAGAAGTGCATAAGTGGCTTATTTGCAATGAATAATAGAAACCGGAGCAGCATATTTACGCATACTGTTTATTTGTATTATTCATTCATATCTATCACAGCCTTTTATCGTGTACATATGCACTCCTACCAGTGAATTTCTGGTTTGGTGCTAGCTGTAGTTTATAGCATTTAACTTTTACGCCATTTGCCAGACGCTGTCATCCAGAGTGACTTACAACTGAGTAATTGAAGGTTCAGGGCCTTGCTGAAGGGCCCGCTAGTGGCAGCTTGGTGATTTTTCGCAGACACCATGTATGAACACTTCGTAGGGCGGGACAGGGCAGGAGAGGGCGGGGCGTGGTAGGGCAGGACGGTGTGAGGCGCAGTAGGGCAGGACAGGGCGGGGCGAGGTAGGGCGGGATAGAACAGGGTGGGGCGTGGTAGGGAAAGACAGGCCAGAACAGGGCGGGCGTGGTAGAGTGCAGTGTGGTAGGGTGGGACGGGGCGGGGCGCAGTACAGCGGGACAGGGTGGGGCACGGTAGGGCGGGGCGCGGTAGGGCGGGGCTTGAGTAACCTGGGTTGTTCAAGAGTACCACAAAATGGATTTGGGATTTCAGTTCATAACCTTCGGGTCAGTACTCTGGCATTTTCACTAAGGAGGCTCTACAATATAAGTACAATCGCATAATTTTATTAGTACAATTTAAAATTGTTTGTAAGAATAGCACAGTGATTAAGAAATTGGACTTTTGTTTAGAAGATTAAATCCCACAACTTCTGATCAGAAGACCAATGCAATATCCACTGAGCTGCGCTTCCCTCAATGGACCCAATGTTTGCAATTAAATTGTTGATTGAACAAGTGTTTTGGGGTTTTTTTTAGTTAATACTGGAGCAAATGTATGATGATAATGTAAAATTTGTTTGTGGGTGTTTTCGGGGCTTCGCTGTCAAGAAACGTATTGAAATAAAAGTTCTTCTTTACACCACATTCATCTATATTTTTCGCTCTCTTACTCCATATACAAAACAACATCAACCTTCATAATTCAACATAAACTCTTATGAACTTTTACCTCTTACAATACAAATGACCAGCACACCTGGTCATTAATAAAACACCGGGCATGAATAAAACACCTTTTATTCATATTTGTATTATTGTATTAATTGTTGTTTTATTTTATTTTATCTGCTTTAAATGAATAATGAATCCCTTTATGGTTATTCCAAGAACACTCTTGCTGTTGGAACGGTCTTAGCGAGTCCTAAGAATCCCGTCTAACAGGGCCTCAAATACAAATAAATAAATAAACAAAAACTGATTCAAGGAGCTCTTACTAATTCTGCTCACTCATTCCATTAGACACAAAGGGTTTTGATAGACTTTGTCTGCATTTCCACCTGGTTAAACTCTGCATCCTCATAGTCGATGTGGAAATCATAACGTGTTGAGAGGCTGAGAGAAAATCATTAGATATATGAACTCACCTCTTACAGATCTGTAATCATGTAGGATCAAATAGAAGGAACGAAACATGTGCAGGATATTCCACGCCTCACTGGCTTTTCTCTAACAGGCTGAGACGAACCTTTAAAAGCCTGAAACCTAAAATCTTTTCAGAACAGGCTTTGTTTGCCCTCTTTATGATTCCCTGTTTTTTTTTTTTGCACGTCTGTCACACTACCATGTTTCAGATCATCAAAGAAATTGAAATCTGAAAATTGAAATCTAAACGCTATATATATATATATATATATATATATATATATATATATATATATATATATATATATATATATATATATATATATAGCAAAGAAGGCAATATTCATTTATTCATCTTTCTAACCCTCGGGTCACGGGAAGTCTGTGCCTATCTCGGGCGTCCATGGGCATTAAGGATACACCCTGGATGGAATGTCAACCCATCACACAGGGCACACGCACACACTCCCATACACACACACACACACACACACACATTCATACACTAGGGACAATTTTCCAAGGTGCCAATCAACCTACCGTGCATGTTTTTTTTGGACCGGGAGGAAACCGGAGAACCCGGAGAAAAAACCCCCCCCCCCCCCCCCCCCCCCCGAGGCACGGGGAGAACATGCACAAACTACACACACACATGGCCGAGACGGGAATTGAATCCGGACCCTGGCGGTGTGAGGCGAACGTGTTAACCACTAAGCCTCCGTGCCCCCACAGAAGGCAAAATATTACATTTTATTAATATATATATATATATATATATATATATATATATATATATATATATATTATATATTTATACAATTTATATATATATATATCAAACTTTTATATTTTGCCTTCTTTGCTATGTTCTATTGTAAATAAAATAGGGATTTATAAGATTTGCAAATTATTGCATGCTTTTTTTTGTAATTGTTCTTCATTTTGTCAAGTTTAGGTAGAAATATTATTATTATTAATTAGGATTGCGGCATGCTGTGAAGCTCAGTCAGGGGTCTGGTGTAGTGCTATATATCTAGTGCGTGTTGTGATTGTTCACACTAAGCTAAAGCTGATATATGGTTTAAGCGTGTGCTAGATTCAGAGGGCAAACAAACGCATCGATTGTATTTGGCCAGCTGTGCATAGACGTCATGTGTGAACAGGGCGTCTCCTTCTATTAGAGAAGGAGATGAATCTTCATGAATGCAAACAGGCGTTAGGTTTCGATTGCACATCTGTTGTATTTCTAAAAGTCCAATTGTATGTGTTAGACCTACCTCTATTTACAATTATTCAATGTGTCAGACATATAATGCAATTACAGCTATTTTATTTAGAGTAGTTGAAGGTAAAGGGCCTTGCTCAAGGGCCCATCAGTGACAGCTTGTTGATGATCATAACCTCTTAACCAGAAGACCTTCATTTATCAAATGCCACCCCCCCCCCCTCCTTGACAGAAGGCATATTCGAGGATGGCAATGCCAGGATTCCTCAGGTTCAAATTGTGTTCCATCCATTGACTGTCCCACACAAAGGGTCCTGCCCTAAACTCCTAAGAAAGGAGTAATTATGTAAATAATACAGATGTGTATATAATTCAGACATAGCTGTGCAATGGAATGATGTACTGGGTATATACATAGATGAGAACAGTATATACAAAATGTATATTGGGTGGAATATACAGTAGAGCAATGCTAAATGTTATGGGTGGTGCAAAGATGCATAATGATAAAGTCGTACAGAGTACGGAGCCAATGAAATGTGGGCTCTGAGGCATTGGTAGGGTCTGCTTGATGGGTGTAAACCGTCCGTGGTTGGGGTGAGAAGTATCTTTGATAATATCCCTACACCCCTCGGAGACACTGTTTCTTATAAATGTTCTCCAAGATGGGTAGCTGAAGATTTGTGGGACAGTTTTCACCACTCTCTGAAGGGCGTTATGGTCCGGAGCAGTCCGGAGTAGATGCTATACCACACTGGGTTGCAGTTTATGGGGATCCCCTCAATGGTACAGGGGTATAAGTTCTCCATTGACTTTTAAAATCAGGCGCTGTTGTGCTTTTCTGATCAGGACTGACACGTTGAGAGATCCAGGTGAGACTCTCAGCGATGTGGATTCCAAGAAGCTGGGTTTATGTGAATGGGAGCATGAGTGTCATTGCCAGCTCGTCTAAAATCCACAAAGACCTCTTTTATCCTCACACCATAAAGCTTGGTTCTGGATCTCCTCCCTGTAACCCTCTGATCAGGCCTACAGTGCCACTGGGGTGTCGTCTACGTACAATGCTGTTTGAGGCATAGACAGGTACACAGTCATGAGTGAACAAAATCATCCAAGTGCTGAGACTGGAGGAGGTGAAAGTGAATGAAGTCCAGGGTTCAATTACAAAGATGTGTGTTGATGTCAAGCTGTTCCAGCTTTCAGGATTAGCTTGGAAGGGCTAACTGTATTAAAAGCTAAGAAAGCTGAAATCAACAAACAATATCCTGGCATACATGCCTGGGTTGTCCAGGTGAGTCAGGGCAGAATGAAGCACAGTGGAAATGGTATCCTCAGTTGAGCTATTTGGGCAATAGGAAAACTGGCATGGGACCAGCCTGGGTGGAGGACAGGATTTACGGTAGGTTAGGACCAGTCTTTTGAAGCACTTTGTGATGACCGAGGGGAGTACAATGGGATGAAAGTCATCCAGTTCTGTTGCAGCAGAATTCTTTGGCACTGGCACAATGGAAGCAGACTTGAAGCAGGAGGGGACGATTGCCTGAGCCAAGGAGAGATTAAAGATGTCCGCGAAGACCTCGGCCAGCTGCTCCGCACATGCTCTGAATACATGGCCAGGGATGCCGTCATGGCCGGCTCTGTTTTTGGAGAGTGCTAGTGGCTTCTCAGGTGGAGGTGATAGCTCAGTGGTTAAGGCCTCTGGATTGCAAGATCACATGTTCAAATCACCACCAAGCTACCACTAGTGGGCCCTTGAGCAAAGCTCTTAACTCTCTGTTGTAAATCGTTCTAGATAAGGGCGTCTGCCAACTGCCCTAAATGTCAAATGTAAAAATGTCACCCGTTTGGCTTTGAGCACGTTCCCGTTTTCAAAGTGAGAGGCAGAACTTGTTAGGGCTGTTCTGTTGGGTGGTGTGAGGTAATGGAGTTCAAGTGCTCTCCAATCCCCATTGTATGCATGTTTCACTTTGCAGATTCCCTTCCCCAGGTCAGCTCTGGCAATGCTGTAGTCCTCCCGAGTCTCCAGACCTCAGTGTATTGTTGTTTGTTTTGAGCAGAAAAGTACTTCCCGGGTTTGTTCAAGGCTTCTGAATGGGGGAACATTTGGATGTTCTTTGGCCTAAGGCATTGGCCTGGAAGATTGCCAGTTCAAATCCCACCACCACCAAGCTGCCACTAGTGGCACTCTAGTGCCCAGTTGCTCTGGATAAGGGTGTTTGCCAAATCCAATAAATATAAATTATGACAATGAGAGATGGTCTGGTTGTCAAAGATGGGGGGAGGAGTGTGACTCTTTAAGCATTGGCCACATTTGTATGTAAATGATCCATGTTTCTTTGCCCCCATGGTAAAACACGACGCATTCTGTTGGACTCTTTTCAGAACAGATATTAAATCGCCCAAATTTAAATCTCCAGTAACAATAAAGTCTCGATTAGCTTACACTGTCTGCAGTTTGTTGACGCCAGAGCTAAGTTCCCTCATGGTTGTACTAGCTTTAGCATCCGGGGGAACATACATTGCTATCACAACAAGGCATGCAAACTCACAGGGTAAATAAAAGGGTCCGGACCTTAACGATCAGGCATTCATGATCAGCGGGGCAGTGAGAAAAAACAGTGCACCATGTTTTGTTAACATAAATGCATAAGCATCCTTCTATGTGTTTACCCATGCATGCTGCTTCTCTATCAGCCCTAAAATGGCGCCCCCCTCGACCTCCAGCATGCTGCCGATTGCCGATGCTGAGCCAAGTTTCCGAGAAGACCATTATTATTATTATTGTAACTGAAGACCCCGATCTCTTCCACGGGGAGTCTGTGTCTATCTCAGGCGTCTATGGGCATTAAGGCAGGATACACCCTGTATGGAATGCCAACCCATTGCAGGACACACACACTCACACACATTCATACACTAGGGACAATTTTCCAAGGTGCCAATCAACCTACTGTGCATGTTTTTGGACCGGGGGGAAACCGGAGAACCCGGAGAAAAAACCCCTGGCGAACGTGCAAACTCCACACACACACACATGGTGGAGACGGGAATCGAAACCGGACCCTGGCAGTGTGAGGCGAACATGCTAACCACTAAACCACCAGTGGCGATGAGTTATTTAAGAGAAAATGTAAGTCCCCTTGTTCAGGCGTCTCCGGCGTGATTTACAAGTCCGCTCATCGAGCACGATCGTCTATCAGGCCGCTCCATCATAAGTGGATTAAACGTTCTGTTCCGAGTCATTAGCGCCATTATTCAAACCTAATGAAATCTACACTCAGATTACTGTAATGCCTCTGAAGCTGCATTTACTGACATGAACTAACCTTGCTGTCACAGTACGAGTCTTTCCTGTCGTATTAATTAGGCTGATAGATAGCGCTCTAATGCTCTTCGAATGTGCTTGGTGTGTGCGTTAAGGCTAAGGCTGGCCCTTGTGATTGCTTGCCTGATGAGGATGATTAGCAAGCAGACGAAAAACATTTCAATCACGCGTAATAATCGGTCAGGCGACACCGTAAGCGCTGTTATGCAACACTCCAGGCGTCTGGACTGAACCGGAATTGACGATCAATAGTCTAATAGGCGACATTTTTTAATTAACCGCAATGAATTTTTTCGAGAGGGAACGGCCAAAGATCGACTTTGAACCGGGAGATGAAACAAGACAGCAAACCCAACCCCCCCCCCCCCCCCCTTCCCCTCCCCGTCGATGAATTATTGTGGAGCTATTCTATTTTGAACAGCGAACCAATTATCTGGCCATTACTCTTATCGTTTAAAATCCGAACGGCGTTCTTCTGCGCTGGAAAAAAATACTCACTCGCTTCTGTTGTTAACTGAAAGAGTAACATTTTATTTCATCACATGATTGATTTCCTCGGATCCGAACTCATTCTCCGAGAAACATTACGTCTATAGTCTGCCAGACGTGTATTCTCCCTCCATCTCTCTCTCTCTCTCTCTCTCTCTCTCTCGCTCCCTGATAGAGCCGTAACCGTTTTCTCAAGGTAATATCTGTAATAAAGATGAAATAGACGCGCCATCATTTTACTACACGTATAGGTGGAAAGAGCGTCTCATAAACGTCCGAGCAAGAGTTAACATTAAAGCCAAAGGTTATACTCTTTCGCTTACTTTTGTTTTATAGCGTGCGCTGCGCAGTTAAAGTAGCTGAAACTCATTTTCAAGTCGATAAACGTGAGCAATGTGAGCAAGAATCAGACCGTTTGCTGGAGACAGTGGCCGAGGAGGAATGCAGCTGTACAGATTATTACAGTGTGTGTGTGTGTGTGGGGGGGGGGCACGTTCATTGGTAGTACTGTTTAATGGGGAGACCACTTTGTTTTCTCGAACCGTTATTATTTTCAAGACCAGTAACGTCAATATCAAGAGTCTCTAATGACGAATAAATCAACACTGCTTCGCTAGTTTATATACTTACAATAATATCAGCCTGAATATCTGTTGAGAGTAATTATAGCACACTATATATATATATATATATATATATATATATATATATATATATATATATATATATATATATATATTCATTTATTCATCTTCTAGCGCTTAATCCGATCTCCCCTCGGGTCACGGGGAGTCTGTGCCTATCTCAGGCGTCTATGGGCATTAAGGCAGCATACACCCTGGATGGAATGCCAACCCATCGCAGGCCACACACACACACACACACACACACACACACACACACACACACACACACACATTCACACACACATTCATACACTAGGGACAATTTTCCAAGGTGCCAATCAACCAACCGTGCATGTTTTTGGACCGGAGGGAAACCGGAGAATCCGGAGAAAAACCCCCTGAGGCACGGGGAGAACATGCAAACTCCACACACACATGGCCGAGATGGGAATCGAACACGGATCCTGGTGGT